>CABHPH010000792.1:36987-46995 GCA_902168325.1 Peromyscus nudipes
TAAATAAATAAATAAATAAATAAATAAATAAATAAATAAATAAATAAGATCTTATTGAAGCATGACAGTAATACTGAACCACTGGCACCTCCATCTCAAGAAAACACTAGCAGAGAACCCTGCATAGGAGGAAAGCCAGGAGCAGCTCTGACTGCTACTGGAAAAGGGCGGCACCTGTGACATTTCTTAGTGCTAATGTGTCCTCTGTTCATTATTATATCTTCTTTTAAACTTGAGAAGCAACAGCAAATCTCCCAATTATTTTAGATTAGAATGGATTTTTGTACAAAGATAAATTCCTAAGGTTACAAAGTTATACTCACACTAAGAAGAGTTAACTTAGAGATCTATGTCCAAAATTGTAAAACCCTAATCTTATAAAAGCTACTAGCAGGCTGGAGAGATGGCTCAGAAGTTAAGAGCACTGACTGCTCTTCCAGAGGTCCTGAGTTCAATTCCCAGCAACCACATGGTGGCTTACAACCATCTGTAATGAGATCTGGCGCCCTCTTCTGTATACATAATAAATAAAATAAATCTTTTTTAAAAAAGCTACTAGCTTGTTGTAAACACTTAAATATAATTAAGACATGTAAATTAATGACCGATCATCATATAAGGATAAAATCCTTTAAAGTGCTCAAAACAAAGTTTGTAGTCATACCGAGTACAAATATGATTCATTTTAAAAACAAGATTTGCCCTTAAAAATATGTACCCAAATTTAAGCCTAAAACAATTAACTGAAAGAAAAAAAAGTTGGCTTAAACTCAGGTATACTTAATAGCTGGTTTCTTGAACAAATTATGCATCTGTCCAATAACTCACTAGGAAAATAAGAAATTATATCTAATAAAAAGATCTTTAAGAAAAAGATATTTTATTGTCTTTTAATACTCAAATGTTTATTTGAAATTTACATTTTTGTACAAAATAACAAAAAATGAGTGATAACAAACAACATAAACAAACTTGGAGGCATTTTTAAAAACAGGAGTAAATTGAAATCAAGAAAGTTTTTAAAATATTTCTTCTAGATAACATGATGGCCAAAAAAAAGCAACCATAATTGTATGTTCTTAAATCTCCTGGGAGGCCAAGGGGGAGTTATAACAAAAATTCAATCAATAAAATTAGATTATTTGGAAGTTTTTCATCAAAAATTAATTTTGTTGACTATACTAGCTTGCAAATAGACAGTGGACTCTGATTCTTACACTGGTCCCTATGCATTTGGAACTCCTAAACAAAAGCCAGGGCTTTATGAGGACATTCATTCCCTTGTCTGACTCTCCTTGCTGACCTGCATTCCTGTGCTCTCAGCACTGAGTGACACAGGCAGGATTAGGTGTTCAAAGCAATTCTCAATGAAGTAGTACAAGGCACATCTAGCCTAATGGGCTGGGTGTTTGTTGTCAACTTGATACAGGCTGAAATCACCTGGGAACAAGGAACCTATATTGAAAAAGAATCCCTCTGCATGATCAGGTAGTAAGCTGGATTGTAAGGCATTTTCTTAATTAGTGATTGATAGGGAACAGCCAGTTCATTCAGTGGGGCCATTTCAGACATAGTGTTCCTGGGTTCTATACAAAATTAGCCTGGGCAGGTCATGGGGAGAAATAGAATAAGGAGCACCCCTCCATGATTTCTACAACAGCTCTTTCCTCCAGGTCTCTGCCCTGTTTGAGTTCCTGTCCAGACTCCCTTTGATGATATGGAAGTGTAAGCCAGATAAACTGTTTCCTCCCCAATATGTATTTTTTTCATGGTGTCTCATCACAGCAAATAAACCAAAAGTAAGACACCTACCTGACAACTTTCTCTAAAAAGAAATAAATAACCATTTGTGGAAATTCAAAAGAAGTTCTTAATGACTGAGAGACATCAGAAATGTAGGAAACACATATTAGTGACCTCTGTAAAAAAACGTAAATTAAATAGAGAGGTAATGCGGTGTTTTGAATGAGAATGGCCTCCCTTAGTCCATATGTCTGAAAGCTTAGTCATCAGGGAGTGATGCTACTAAGAAGGAATTAGGGGGTGAAGTGTTGTTGGAGTAGGTGTGGTCTTGGTGGAGCAAGTCTATCACTTGGGGTGAGCTTTGAGGTTTCAAGGACCAAAGCCAGGCCCACTGCTTTTCTCTTTTCTTGCTGCATGTGGATCTGGAGTTAGAACTATCAGCCACCATGTCTACCTGGGTGCTGCCATGCTCCCCACCATGATGATAATAGAATAAACATCTGAAACTAATGAAATGCTTTCCTTTAAAATACTTGCCTTACTCATGCTGTCTCTTCAGAGGAAGAGAACACTGACTGAGACAGAAACTTTTTCAGGGAGCAGGGTACAGCTGTGACAGGCCAGACCATGCTGCTTGTTGGTGGATTGTGGACTTTGGCACTTTAGATTTGGAAAGTGGCTGAATATTTTAAAGGAGGGATAGTGGGCCATATTAGAAAGAGCTTGGAGGCAGTGGTGCAGAGACAAATGTAGACAATGATGGTCCTGCTCAAGAGGTTTTAGTGGAGAGTATTATTAAGTGCCATAGAGACCATTCCAGTGGTATTTTGACAAAGAATGTGGCCACTTTGGGCCCTGCTTTCTGAAGGAGGCTAAATAGAAGAGGTTTAGATTAATGGCATTGGGAGAAGAGATTTCAAGACAGACTAGAATTTACTCTACACAGTGGTTATTTGTGGTCATTCTTGTGGAGATTTACAATGAATTGGAGCAATCTTTGCCTACATGTCAATGTGACTCTGATACCTAATGAATCACCTCTAGCGTCCAAACACAGACTTTTAATCAAACCTCAACTCTCTGAACACTGAGTTTTCAATGTGAGATTCTGCATGCACACACAAACAAAATTCTGATAATCTGTCAAGTTTAGAAGTGGAGAGATGGCTCAGCAGTGAAGGTGACATATTGCTCTTGGAGAAGACATGAGTTTCATCCCTAGATCTATCATGGTGGTGTACAATCATGCCTACATCATCTTGCAGAGGATGTGATGCCCTCTTTTGTCTTCTATGTGCAACAAACACTCATGGAGAACATACATGCATGCAAAACATGCTTACAGTTGCAATTAAATAAATAAATTCACTAAATTAAAAACCCAACCACTAAATCTCTTATATGTCACCATGGATAAAACAGCCAGGCAAATATAGATATGTGACAAATAGCTGTAGGCAAAACTATAAATTAGTAATTAAAAGAATCAAGGAATTAGATAAAAGGATAGAATTCCATGATTGTAGACAGGAAGCTTCATTACTATGTCAGTACAGATTTGAGCTATAGATTCAACAAAAGTCCAACAAAATGTCTAACTATTTATGCCTTCAAAAACAGAAAAATGAAAAAAGATCACCATGACGAACATATGATCTACAGTAGATTGATTAAATAGCACATATAGTGACATCAACTTGCTTGAAAACTTTCAATATACCTACAATAAGACTGTACTGTTTGGAAAAGAATAAAGACATCAACAGAATATCAGAGTAAACTTAGAAATTGACTGATTAAAATATAGTCAGTGTTGACAAATGAGGACATGAAACCCACAACAAAGGATTTCATGTTACTTTGTGGAAACCCACAGGACCTCACTGGTCACCATGGGAAGTCATGAGACCTCAAGGATAAGAACACCTGGATCACCATGGGAACTCTCACAAGACCTCATAGGTCCTCTTTGCCAGGTGCTGCCATTTCCATCCATGCCTCCCATGACCTGCTGTCTTTGCCATTTACCTGCCAGTGAGTGCTTTTCCATTTTGATGGCCTTATAACTATGCCACTGCACAGGCCCCATGAACTGCAGATGTTCCTTTGGCATTCTTCAGCTGTTTGTCTTATAGCCAATTGTGGTTTAATGATTTTACGGTATCTCTTCCTCAAACTTGGCCATTCCATCTCAAGTCTAGAGGTTGACACTTTCCATTTTAGTTTGGAAATCCATCAATGGTTGATGAGCCATCAGTAAACTATGCCTTAGACAAATGATTTGACCATTCTCTTGGTCCCTGCATTTCAGTAGTTGCCTGTCTTTAGGAGGGGTGAGCACTATAGGCTCTGAACTATTTCTTCAGTGCTAACCATATCCCAGTCACTAAGGAATTCCGATATGTACCATTTCCACTGCAATACCTTTCCTTCCGTGCTGAAGACTCTGAAGACTTTGAAGAGATCCAATCCATCATTGCAAGGGGTGCCCAACTCACCATATGATAGTTAGCCTTCCTATCAGGTTCTCCATGCCTCAACAAAATGTGCCAATTTATTTCTGAGAGCATATTTATTTTCCTTATATGGAAAGTGTTTGCAAGAGAATCCATATGGTAAATGTAGGTGGACTCTTTTTGCTTTATGAAGAGTCCATAGATGCCAGTTAGCAATAAATATGATGATATCTATCGTCAGGATACCATCTGCTTAAACAGTGGTCAAGGTTGCATGCACAGAGAAGAGCATAAAGGCAGCCACAAAAGCTGCTCTTTGTTCCTGTCCCCATTGGAAATTAGCTGCCTTTCTAGTAATTCTGTACAGGATTCATTACAATAACCTGTAAACACTGCATGTGACTTTTTACTCCAAGTAGTGGCATTAAAAAGAGAACTACCACACCCTTAAAAAAAAGTAAGCTGCCGGGCGGTGGTGGCGCACGCCTTTAATCCCAGCACTCGGGAGGCAGAGCCAGGAGGATCTCTGTGAGTTTGAGGCCAGCCTGGGCTACCAAGTGAGTTCCAGGAAAGGCGCAAAGCTACACAGAGAAACCCTGTCTCAAAAAACCAAATAAGTAAGCTGTAGAGATCTGTCTGTCTCTGCAGCGATGAAAAGCATGGGCTATCACTGCTCTCTCTAACATCTTAGCTCCCAACCTAACTCTGAGAGATTTAGAAAACCGGTTTGAGCTGTAGTAACCCTTTGATTTACTTTAAAAAATTTAAATCTCTTAACTGTGATTTTTAACAGCAAACAATACAAATATCCTTTTTGTTTAAGAAGAAAACTCAAAAGCTGATGTCCAAAATGTCATGGGTCACATTACAATCTACAGTCTAACATTGTAGCATGGAATTGAGTCATGTGGTACAAGAAAACCCATGTTTCATTTCATGCCAGTAATACAAGTGTGTCATTGGTAAATTAACAGTTGAAATTTTTTTAAAATTTTTTTTCTTGTCTGATCAAATGAAAGGCATTTATTAGTCTTTATATTAGCTTGGATTGAAGGACCAAGCTGTCTGATGAACTGTCACCTCTTTTTATTAAGCAGTTACTTCCTATTCAAATCTTACCTTTATCAATCCTGATGGTATTCACCACTATTTTTCTCCTGTGAAAACAAAGGCAAAATTTCTTCCCCAATGGAACACATATCCCAGTTTCCATTCTGAAGTTAACACGTCTTTAAAATATACAAACTAATTTAATTCAGAAGTTCTTGGTACTATACAATATCTCTCTGTGCCTATTGTCTGTTCTCATGGGCACATAAAAATTTGAAGTTAATAAACCACTGTGCAATCTAACTTTGGGAGTTTTGATGCTGACAGATAATGATTGGATCAAATTTGATATTGGGGTCTCCAGAAGGCCCACTCAGAACATTTCCCAATGTCAAAGGGTTACCTTGTCTGTCCCTTCATGATATGAATTCAGCAGTGCAATGCCAGCCTTTGCCACACCTTCTGCATACTCCAGGAGGCTGAGACCTTTTTGAATTATCTCTAGAAAAACTGATGGACATTTCCATGCAGGGGCTTTACACATGAGCCACAACATTCCCTGGATTTATTAAATATTGCACTGTACTCATGTTTATTGCCATAACTGAGTTTTGGGTCCAAAAGCTCAAAATTATCTACTAAGCCCATCTGCCACATTCCTGCCATCACCCCATATTCCACACTGGTTATGTTTCCCTTTCACAGTGAGCTTACACTCCCTCGTGGATACTTTTGATGTAGGTGGCATATCAGAAGTTGTAACATGTGAAGTGTTGCAGAGTAATGGGAATCACAGGGAGAGTGTAGGGAGTCATGGTGTGATGGGCTAGCTGAGCACCATTGGTAATGTCCAGGCTGATCTCCCAGTACAGGAGTCCTGGTCATCATCCTGAAGGCTGAGGAAGGTGGTCCCTAAGGCTTTATCTTGCAGAGGTGAATGATGGAGATTGAATGACTGAGCTGTCTCCTCAACAGCCCTGGGCTTGCATCAGCTGACTCTATAGCAAAATACAACCACACACCTCTGTACCTAAATCAGAACCCGAACTTCAGATGGCTGAAGCAGGGACATGTCACTGAGGCACCTGACCCATGCTGGATCCAGCAAGCTATCCCTCTCTGTACAGAAATGGTTTTCTCTATGTCCCATCACCTGACCATGATCCATAGAGCCTATAGTAACTAGATTATCTGCAGCAAGTCTGTCATTTGGATTCTCAGTGCTTCCTCCTCCTCCTCAATCTCCTCCTCCGCTTCGTCTTACTCCTCCTCAGATCTGGCCAGGATAACCTGCTGCACCTCAAAGGCTACTTTAGCAGAAAGGCTTCTTTGAAAGTTCTGTAATCTGGGCCGGGCGTTGGTGGCGCACGCCTTTAATCCCAGCACTCGGGAGGCAGAGGCAGGCTGATCTCTGTGAGTTCGAGGCCAGCCTGGGCTACCAAGTGAGCTCCAGGAAAGGCGCAAAGCTACACAGAGAAACCCTGTCTCAAAAAACCAAAAAAAAAAAAAAAGTTCTGTAATCTGGAGGGGGCAGGGACTTCATGAGTGGCCACCCTGTGCCACGATGCAACCAGGGACCTCTTCACTGGAATTTGGTACAGGGTACCAGATTCTGGACAGGAACTGACCCAACTCAGAACTTGTATTTGAATACCCCAGGTGCTGAAAATGTTCCTCATTTAAATATTTGGGAAGGAAAAATTTCAAACAATTACTTTGTCACCCTTGCAGGGATAACAGATCATGTTTTGATGTTCATCAAATCTTGGCATCCAGACTGGCCTCTTCATGGGGAAATATTCACATCCTAGGGATTTGAACTTGATCTCAGGTAAAACAAAATACAAAAGGGGTGGAATATATAGGGCCAGAATGACAAACAGGAAAAGTAAAGCAATATGTGGACAATACAGCCAAGAATTTATGGGGATGTGATTTGTTACCACAACAAAAACACAGATTAACTTTTAATGACTCAAGGCCCTGTGTACTCACAGCACAAATAAACCAGGCACTGTCCACTGTCTCAACTGCAGGTCAGCAAATACTTTGTCTATTTGGCTCTAGATAGAAAGCCACAATGCCTCCCTTGTCCTTAGGGTATCCGTTGGCACATCTAGAGGAATTCTATGTCTGGAGATGCCATGTATGCCCAATAACCCATAAACTTGGAGTATATCATTTTATGAAATGCCCAACTTTGACCTGTGACCTCCACACATGCACACTCACACAACGAACACACACAAAATGATACAACTGAGGGCTAGAGAGATGATTGTGGTGGTAATGATACTTGCTGCCAAGCCTGTTTTTCTATCTGAGACCCATCCTTGGGAACCACATGATTGAAGGAGAAAAATGGATTCAGGTAAGTTGTCCTCTGATTCCCACACATGCATGACCAACCCCTACATTAATAAATACATGCAGACTTAAAAATTTTATAAGAGGACACACGTGATACATGGGTTCAAATCCTGCTAATGGTCCATTTATTGTCTTTTGCCTTTGTTGAGTGACTTCACCTCCTTATGCCTGTTATTCAGATAGATGTAAGTGCACCACACTTGTTACCATAGCTGCATTAACCAGTTGGAACAATACCCAGAATTGCTCTAGCCACAACTGTCTTCCATCTCTGTTTGAGTTTCCCATGTGAGAAGTGGAAGGATTTTGCAATACTTTGCCACCTGGGAGGTTTTTCAGTTTTGTGTAATCTCAGCCCAGTGTGCTCCACCAGTGAGCAAGAAGGAAGCCTGTTTTTCATCATTCTCCTTCTCCTTGTCCAGGGACTCCTGGGCTCAGCTCTGGCCCTGGCATTCTCACTCACCCTCTATATGAGGCCACGGAAGCTGCAACTAAGCCATGACCATGGGTTCAGCAGTGTATATCTCTCTCTTCATAAGCAATGCCTCACAATGCATTTGTGGTCCTAGCCCACATGAGACTCTCAGGACATTTTGACCCCCAAGAGGATTGAATCCTGGGCCTCTTCCCATCCTTCTAACCTGAAATGCTGGCATTCCATTTCAAGCAAGGTTCTGGAATATAATCCAACCCTAGAAACATTCTGATCTTGTCATGCTCCTCTGAGTACCACCTTTGAGCCCCAGTACACACAGTTAGGCCACTGTGTGATCTGGCTTGCTCACTCCCTAGTCCAGCCCTGTTCTCCAGGTACTTAGGAAGCCAAGCCAAGGAGCAGGATTCAAGGGCTACAGTTTGAGTTCTAGGCCAGTCTAGGCAACTGAGATAGACTCCTTTCTCAACACACACACACACACACACACACACACACAGAGTTTATTTTAACAAAAGTTTGTGTTTGCAGTTTTGGTTTGGTTTTGAGGCAGGTTCTCAGTGTAGACCTGTAAACGAAAAACTCGGCTACATCAATATTTTCATATCAGATGGCGGTTATTGGATAGAATACTTGCTCAACCCATACAAGACTTCTACATAAACAGGGCATAGAAGTAAAACCTGTCACCCAGTAACTGGAGGTAGAAGAAGAAAGGTCTGAAGTTCAAGGTCAGCCTGAACTTCATCAGCCTGTTTTTAAAAAAAAATCAATGATTAAAAAAAAAAATTTGAGGGCTCAGTGCTCATCATGGCATGGCGCAGCAGGTAAAAGTGCTTGCAACCAAGACTGATGGACCTGGTGTGGTCCTCAGAACCCATATGGTAGAAAGGAAGAACTGGGTCACACAGGCTGACATCTCATTTCAAACTATACTATTCATGTGAACTCACAGAGATAACAATAACAAAATGAATCTTAAAAGAAATAAAAAGGGATGAGAAATTGTTTAGCAGTTTAGCACCTGGCGTGGACTGCACGGTGACCGTTGCTGTTTGACGAAGTTCCAGCATTTCCTCATTGCCGATCGTAATTCTCCAGCATCATTTGTACTTCAATTTTAATAATTCTCACTATATGTTATGGAGTTTCCTTATGCCTTTTACTGTGGGAAAGTTATTTTGCTGGCTACACTGGAGGACAGGAACATATACATAGGCAAGGCAGTCTCTTTAAACAAATTCTTGGAAAAAAATCCCTACCACTATGGAACCACACAACGTCATTACTATGCCTACTCCCACACAAGAAGCCCCATTGTGTCCCCCTGATTACACCAAAAATAGAGAACTTAATGATTTAGTAACTGGATACACCTAGTTGCAAGGATGAAAGCAACTATGAAAGGAAACAATGAGATCACATCCAGAAAGGCATTAAGATACTTGCTGAATTTATCACTTCTTGCCCCAGGAAATATGCTTTAATGAGGTTGATGGCTGCTTTTATTTAACTTGCTTGAGTCTAAACTAAGATTTAGTTATAGAGCATAAAATGTGTAGTTGTTTTTCATTAAGGCAGCAGCCATACTGTTTCACGCTCAGATCACAGCAGTCTCCTTCCTCTACTGATGCCTGATCTCTTCTTTGGGACCTGAACTCCTATGACACCGGACTCCAACAAGTAACTCTTGTGGCACACAAATCAGTTTCCAACACCCACATGGCAGCTCAATCAGTTCACATCTTAAATTAGCACATTGATTACATCCTATGGTACTGTCCAGTATGAATTCTTTCATGACTGTGAAGATTACACTTCTTTGCAAATGCTTTACCACATTGGTCACATTTATATGGTTTCTCTCCAGTATGAATTCTTTTATGAACTAGAAGTTTATTCTTCTGTACAAAGGCTTTACCACATTGATTACATTCATAGGGTTTCTCTCCAGTA
>CABHPH010000792.1:47005-69109 GCA_902168325.1 Peromyscus nudipes
ATTGATTACATTCATGGGGTTTCTCTCCAGTATGAATTCTTTCATGGGTAGGAAGATAACTCTTTGTTGCAAAGGCTTTACCACATTGACTACATTCATATGGCTTCTCTCCAGTATGAATTCTTTCATGACTTTGAAGATCACTCTTTTGTGCAAAGGCTTTAACACATTGATTACACTCATAGGGTTTCTCTCCGGTATGAATTCTTTTATGCCTGCGAAAACTATTCTTTCTTATAAAGGCTTTACCACATTCATCACATAGATAGGGTTTCTCTCTTGTATGAAATCTTTCATGAATGTGAAGATTTCTCTTCTCTGCAAAAGCTTTATCACATTGATTATATTCATATGGTTTCTCTCCAGTATGAATTCTTTCATGTCTGTGAAGATCACTCATCTGTACAAAGGCTTTATTACATTGATTACATTCATAGCATTTCTCTATTGTTTGAAATCTATGTACTTGATGATGAAGACTGTGAGATGCAAAGGCTTTATAACTTTGATTATACTCATTGGGTTTTCCTTCCAAATGAATTCTTTGGTATACTTCTAAAGAGCAATCAGATATAAAGGCTTTATCCTGTTGATTACATTCATAGAGATCCTCTTCGTTATTGGTTGTTTGGTGTGTTTGGCAATGCCTGTCAAGCCTAAAGCCTTTAGTAGATGACTCACATTTATTATTTCCTCTTCCCACATGAGCTTTTTCATATCTTTGAAGATAACTTGAAGAAGTCAGGGTCTGACCACACTGATTGCATTCATAATGTTTTCTTATACTGTGAGCCACACTATATGTGCACAGTGAACCAGTAGAGAGAGAGGAATTTCCATATTCCTGGTAATCATAAGGTTTTTCTCCAATGAGAGTTTCTTGATGAATTCCCACTGAAGTTGGAAAACCAATTAATTGTAAACTTGTATCATAGTCATCATGTCTTCTCATAGTGGGGACTACCACATATCTTCCAGTTGTTCTGAGAGAGACAGAAGTACAATGCTTCTTTCCATGTCCCTTATGCTCACATGGCTTGTATCCAGAGTGACAGATGACACACCTGGTAAAGGAAGATAACAAATAAAGGGTTTTCACATTGCATTCTCATAGTCAAATGCTTTGTGTGTCATACAGATGTGGAATAGAGATTCATGTTTCTACACCAAGACAACCTCTTGGTCTCTCATAAAGTGCTCCTCTCACTAAACTATGCTAAATCTCTCACTACAAGTATATGAGCAACACTAGCTTTAATACCAAAGCTTTGCTTATAAAAGGTCTTGGACATACACTAATGACCTCATCATGAATGATATGATAATTGGAAGGCATAATGGTAATTGGATGGACAGTTCTACAACATGTCTCTCACATGGCATTGTTTCCTTGTCTTGTTCTTAAAGGAATGCTTTACAATGATCAGCTACCTGACATTGGAGGACATGGTGTTGTGACAATTTAATAATCATCACAAAGCTATGCCTATTTACACAGTTGCTTCTCATTAAAAGTTCAGGGCACATTAACATTTTTTCAAACTGTTTGAAATCTCCTGTTCAGGCAGCCCCATTGCAGAAAGCCCGCCATCCATGGCTCCTCCCACAGAGGTGTCTTCGATAGTGCCTACCAGCTATTTAAGACCTAGCTCATACATCTGCCATGGGTGCTCTCGTGATCTGTCTCCTGCTTTCCTGAGAGCCACCTGGGAGTGCTCTGCTTTGCGCTGCCCTTTTTATTAAATCTTGATTTATTAATTCAGTTTGATTTGGCTTATTGCATCAGTGACGGAGGAACCTAGCAACTGGAGATCCAATACTTATCTTTGGTGCACTGGCCGGGGTGAGTAGTCCTTCGACAACCATGTGGTGTGGCTGTGGAAGGTCATTCACTCTCTCTCCCCACTCTACCTTTGCCACACTGAATGAACAGCTCAGCAAGCATCCCATTCCCAAATAAAAATTTCTTAAGAGGTCCAGGACCTCTTCCAACCTCCAGACTGCCTACTGAGTCACTGCAGTTCCAGGTGACTCCAGCCTGTTTCAGGGTAGAGACAGTTGCTGCACTTGGAATTCCCTTGTGCGAGGAGAGACTTCACCAGAGTCCACCCAACACACAGCTCCCAGATGGAATTTGTGTACCCTTCCCCCAACCACATCCCCAGCAAATGGCTTGTGAATGGATACTTGCTGAATCCAATTTCTGTCCCCAGAAATTCTGGGGTTGTCTCCCCCAAACTGGGGCTGCGAGAATACTGCCCCCATTCCTCTCTCTTCCCTGTTACTCTGCATCTTGTTCCCAGCATGTAGTTTGGCCACACTGTGATTCTATGCTCCTATTCCTCTCCCTCCCCTGTTCTGTTTGTCTGTCTGCCTGCCTCTCTCCTTCCTGGAATATGATCCAGTCACACTGGGATTCTCCCTATAAAATATCCATTCTCTTTGGTCCTGTCTGCTCTCACACCCTGAACTACTGCATAAATGTGTCCAGCTTGTTTGTCTGTTTGCTCCCTCATTCTTTCCTCCCTCCCACGAGAGATGCTGCCAACACAACACCACCACCACCACCTCCACCACCTCCACCACCTCCACCACCTCCATCATCTCCACCACCACCAACACCTCCATCACCACCTCCACCACCACCTCGACCACCACCACCACCACCTCCACCACCTCCAGCACCACCTCCACCACCATCACCACCTCCATCACAACCTCCATCATCTCCACCACCACCACAACTACCACTGCCTTCACCTCCACCACCATCACCACTGCTGCTTCCACCACCTTCACGACCACCTGCACCACCACCACTGCCACCACCACCACCACCACCTAGCTGCAGCCCAGGGGGGGTCCTTGTTCCCATACTCCCCACTCCTAAAATTCTCCCTGCCCACTCCACCCTTTAACCTGTTCTCCTTCAATACACTCTCCTACACCTTCCTCCCTCCTAAAAATCTCTTTTTCCAAAATTCTCAACTTGCTGCTCTGACTTACTCAACTGGGCAGCATGTGCTGCTACTCTGTTTTTCAGTTTCCCTCTGCAGCGCCTTCTCTGGGATCCGGGTATCAGGCTGACCGATCTGCTAGGAGCCTCATTAAAAAAATTTATTTCTCTTAATGATTCTGTTTACTTTTTATGTGTGGTGGAAATGTGTGAATGGTGTGGCCACACATGTGTGTTTCTGACTAGTTTTGAATGTCTGAGTTTACGTGTCCTGAATGTGTCTTGCTAATTGGGTATGTATTAAAATCTGTAAGGCTTGTGACTCCAGATTAAAACTGTTCTGAAGAACATCACCAGCTGCCATTTTTATTGAGGTTAAAGAAATACTTCACCACCATCTTTAGTAAGGGTAACCACTTGGACTGGCCCCACCAGGGAGACATTAGGTCTCCAATATATTTCGGGTTAGGATATATTTCTGTCTGATAATTTCTGTCCTGTCCTAAAAACAAGGTTTATTAAACAGGATTTAAAACAATGCTGCTTTTGATAATTGATATTGAAATATAAATTGTTTGCAATGGTAAAACTTGGTTTTGCCTGATATATCTTATGATCACCACTGAAAACTACAGAATGAATCTTCTGGCTTTTACTAACATCGGTAAGCTGTAACTAATTGGGCAAACTGTATGTTTAGACTTAACCAACATACGCCCTCAAAGTTAAACCTAAACAACATTTGTCTAATTTAGATATACCTAACAGATTTTGTTGCCCCATTCTCAAACACTCTCAGAGATCTGAGAATATGGCATTTAATATAAAAGCTTTTTATGAGAGACATGCCAACTCATGGAAGTATCCTGTATCTTCTCCAAGAAGATGGATGGCCACAGAAGAACTTCCACCTGGACCCTTGCCTCAAATGTAACAAAGTCAGCCACACAGTGAAAAGCTGCTTTACACCTTTAACTGCTGCTGAGATCATATCCAGACTATGAATAGGTGTAGCAATGGGGGAACAATTGTTCCACTCTGCCAAGACAGGTAGGCCGATCTCCCCAAATTTCTACTCCACAAAGAATCTGTCAGATCCTCTGCGCTTGGTATCTGAACAAGTGCTACCTCTGGGACTAGTCGCCCAGTGTCCATGGAGAGACTTGGGACTGCCTGGGTAACTGGAAAGCTGGCTCACTCCTGCTCATTTACTTAGCCTCTCAGATCTGATGGTGTTTGATGACCAGGGTCCTAATAGATTTGCCAGTTCAACAGCACCCCCAATCCCAAGGCTACAAGCACTTTAGTAGTTCATTAGTACATTTCCTGTTAAAAATAAAGACAGGTGTGCCTCATTCACAGACTCCATGGTACAGGATAAACTGGTTTCAGATATAACTTCAGAGGTTCAAAGTTTTAGGTTTGATAAATGCAGTTTTGACAAACTGATAAAAAAATTGATTACAATCAGTTTTCAGGGTTCCTTAAATTTCTATGGATTTTACTGGTCCAGCTTTTAGAGCTAGGATAGCATTAGAGAGGATATAGAACCCTGCAGGCATGTTCAACTCCCTCCTCCTTCACTCACACAACCTCCTTTCTTCAGTGAATTTAGACTTAAAAATATTCATGCCTTTTAACCCAAATCCATAGCTTTTTACCGTGACACCAAGATGTAAATCAGTTCCAGTAGTTTTACACACACCTGAAGGTTCCTTGGAAAAGGGCTCTGGTATTTTACAAAGAAGTCTGACCTAATGGAAATTAATTTCTGTTTCCAGAGCCTATCTTTGACCCCACCAATTTTTGAGCATATTCTGTAGGTTCACTCTTCCTGCCTGGTCCAAGTACAAACCCGCAGGGGGCCCTGCAGATACACCAGTTCCTCCAACAGCTCTGAGGATGCCAACAACCAACAACAAGGATGCCAACTGGACAAGTACTATTGGTGGATTTCACCCACATGACTGCTCATACAAAGGCTCCATATCTCTTAACTCTTATTGACACATTCACAGGATGGATGCTCTCCCAACCTCCAGAAAAACAGCAGATGCTATGGCTCCAGTACTCCTGGAATACATCATCCCTAGATTTAGCATGCCATCTCCCCAAGCTCCTGGGACTTCACTGCTGGTACCAGCTCTCCAGGCACAAGTGGGCACCTACACAGCAAATGAAACCTTGTTTTCCAAGATGTCCCAATTAAGGACATACCTGTGCTCATGCCTCACTCATTCACCCTTGACTCTTTTGTACAACCAGGACACTTCTCAGTTCCATTCTTTCTGGCAGTCTTCCTACTACCAATGGCTATCCCTGTTCATAAGTCCAGTGATAAAAAGCTATTCTTTTTTCTCCTAGCAACCTGCCTTCTCCGCCTCCTCAAGAACAGATGCCTGAGGCCTCCTGGATGGCAGCTATCCCAATGTCTCTCCACCCATACCCCTACTTAGCATGGGCCCACCTGACTCCCAAATCCCCACAACCTACATGGTCCCATGCTAGCAGGAAGTAGACAGACTTGAACCTGCACCCACATATACCCAAAAATTTGGAATGTTTAGAATCTCCATCTGAGGGAGCCTCAGTCCAGAAAGCCCACCATTTTCAACACCTCCCCCAGAGCTGCCTGGGACCATGACCATGCCTACTCGCTATTAAAGACCTGGCCCATAGATCTGCCATGGTTGCTCTCCTGTTCTGTCTCATGCCTTTCTGAGAGCCCCAGGAGTGCTCTGCTTTGCTATGCTCTGTTTATTAAATCAGGATTTATTAATTTGGTTTGATTTGACTTATTGCATCAGTGATGGAGGAACCCAGCAACCAGGAATCCAGTACTTATCACAGACATACATATAAATCAGCTTACTCATGAAAATTACCTGCCATGTCTTGTAGAATTTTGATAATGTTCCTCAATATTGTGGTCTTCCCATGTGTACCCTAAAATACAGTGCCAAAAAATATATTACTGGAAATTAGGAACAACTGAAATTACTGTCTTTCATGAACCTTAGAACAATGCCTGATATATTCATCAGAACTTTGCTTCTTTAACATTCAAGTTACAGGAGAGCACCAATCTCCAAGAAAGGCTTCTTCCCTTAAGTTAAAAACTGACAGAAAGCTCACAATCTTACCTACAATAGTGAGGTTCCAGTAGGTTTCCAGCATCACATCTTTGTAGAGACTCTTCTGGGAAGGATCCAGCAAAACCCACTCTTCATGAGTGAAGTTCACATGCACATCCTCATAGGTCACTGCATCCTAAAGTATCCCATATATGTACATAATAGAAATGGTGAGACTGACTGCATTGTAAATATACACTTCATTGAGAATATATTTACATAATTCTGTGTGCTTGATACATTCTATGACATGGGTCAGTAAATATCAAATGCAGTCACCAACTGATTTTAAAAGGAAACATCAAGAGAGAATGATGCCTTCCATTTCAGTGTCCACAGAATAGAATAAGGCACAGCAGGAGAAATACCTAGGAATATATACAGAGAGACATGCAAACAGAGTAACACTATTTAGTATACATCAGCAGAATTTTATCAAAATTATTAACTTCAAGAAAGGTTAGACAATAAGGGTGGGTGGTGCAAAACTCTAATCCCAACCCTTGGGAGGCAGAGACAGGTGAAATTTGTGATTTCCAAGCCTGCCTGGTTTATGTAGAGATTGCCAGGATAGCCAAAGCTACATAGTGAGACCCTGTCTCTAACAAAAAAAAAAAAAAAAACAAGAAGCACTAAGGACTCACTTAAAATTTCTCCCTAGAGTTAAACATTCACACCAGTTCTATATTTGCTATTGAACTGTGAGGCTAATAATTCCCAGGAAGCAAAGCATTTTTATTCCGTTGCTGTCTGACAGATCAATGAGTTCTCAAGAACATTAGTAAAGTAAATGCTGATCCTAAAACAGTAAAACAAACACCAAAATGTTGGAAGTTTATACAGATAGGTCAACACATAAGACCACACATTTGAAAACAATGTAAAAGTGTAAAAACATACACAAAGGTAGGGACAATATTAAACATCGACAATTCAGTGATTCAGGAGATCACTATTAATTTCATGAATGAATGCATTCTTGCTCTGAAAAATGACACCAATGCCAAAGTTCAAAAGTCACGACAGGGCTAAAGTTCAGCACAAGAGCATATTTCTGACATGTACAAAAACCTGATTCAATCTGCCAAAAATATAAACATAAAAATATCAGGCAAGAAATATGGATTGTCAAGGAAAAGCAATTGCTTCTACGTTACCTTACATTATTTAAGAATGGAGTCTCTACTGTTGGTGATGGCATGCCTACATGAGAAGGAAGGGGCTGCTCACTTTCAAAAAAAACAAAGAAATGTGGTGTGACTATATTCCTCTAGAAAGGCTGCTCCTCCTAAGGAGAAGTCACCAATTGTGACTCTAGGTCACCAATGAAGGCTCACACCAAAGACAAATGCTCAAAGTCAGCACACTACCTGGAAGGTTTTTCATTCAACCCTCAACATTTTGACACAGGTCATGACAGGCTCAAGTCAAACCACGATGCAAAATGCATTTAGTCTGATTTCAAAGATCCCCGTATTATGTGATCGTCCAATACTGTTTGAATGTACACAGGTGAAAAGGGCTGTCTGAATGCTCTTTGTACGGCAGAACCTCTTACAGGAGCTGGATCTGGTTTTTTTGTTTATTTGTTTGTTTGTTTGTTTTCTTTTTACTTCTTTTTTTTCAGCTTTCTCAGGATGTATGTGGAAATTCCATGCCCCACATTGAAACAACAAATATACCAGGCATTTTTAGGGAGATACCAGCAAGCTCCGAAACCATGGCATAGAGACTTATTATTAGTTTTGAATGCTTGGCCTAGCTTAGGTTCATCTCTGGCTAGCTCTTTCAACTTCAATTAACCTGTTTCTCTTTATCTGCCTTATGCCCCAGGGCTTTGTACCTTTCATTCTTTCTGTATATCTTTCCTGCTGTCTCCATGTCTGGCTGGGGGCTGCCAGGCTCCTGGTCCTGGGTGTGTCCCTCTCTTTCTCCCTCATCTTCTCCTTTCTTCCTCCCTTTATTTCTTCTGGAACATATATTTCTGTTCCTGTTTATTCTCTCGGCCCACCAGCCCTGTACATCCCTCTTCGGCCCAGGTATTGGCCATTCAGCTTTTTATTAGACCACTCAAGTGCCTTAGGCAGGCAAAGTGAAACAGCAATACATCTCTTCATAATTAAACAAATGCAGGATAAACAAATGTCACACATCCTTACATCATTAAATAAATGCAGAAGATACAAATATAACACCTTCACATAAGATAATATTCTGCATCATAAACAAAGGTAACAAATCTTTGTCCAGTTAAGATAATATTCCACAGCACATTACTCTTTCATTTAGCCTTACTTGATTTCCCAGAGCATGTGGAGAATACAGAGATAATATAACAAAATACTACATAACATGTCTTACTGACTCTTCCCTTGCTGTGAAACACTATGACCAAGGCAACTCTTTTTGTTTGTTTTTGTTTTTCCAGACAGGGTTTCTCTATGTAACAGACCTGCCTGTCCTAGGAACTCACTCTGTAGACCAGGCAGGCCTCAGACTCACAGATCTGCCTGCCTCTGCATCTCAAGTGCTGGGATTAATAGCAAGCAACACTACCACTGATTTAAACATTTTAACAAATTAAACCCAAAAGACTTCAGTCCAGCAAACATGGAGAGTCACAAATCTGTCTGATCACAGCCCAGACCAGACTCAATTGGGAGAAAATGGGGCCAAGCAACATCTTGTGTCTGGGGACTGAGGAGAAGGTGAAAGACCTGGATGACAACAACTGGCTTCAAAGGTTATAATCAGTTGGTGAAACTCATTGAGGGATTCAGCTGTCTCTGGTTGGGGTCATGGAATTCTTTCCTCTGTTCCCTAGCTGCATGGGGCCTACCTGCCTAGGACACAAGGACCTTCTCCTCCTACATACATGCAAATCTAAATAAAAGAGTCTTTTTAGGAAAGGGTGTAACCATGCACTTTTAATCACAGAGAATTGGGCACCCCACTGGGAACTGTGCCTAATGGAAGATGGGCTTCCTTAGCAGGGGGCAGGACTAACCTTGAGTAGAAAGCAACCATGTGTCTATGCGTCAATATTATATTATGACAATGCAGAATTGGAGCTACAGATACAGCAGAAGTTGAATTAAAGTCTAACAATTTAAGCTACAAAGTAAATTGCATGAGAAACAAAAATAACATGAGAAAATGTCATCATGAATGTAAAATTGATCAACACACGACTGAATCAATGGTACATAAACACTGTGACACCATCTGACTTCTAACTTTGAATGAAATTGCAATAAAGACTGCACTGAACTGGGCGGTGGTGGGGGCACACACCTTTAAACAAAGCACTTGGTTTTTGAGGCCAGCCTGGCCTACAGAGTGAGTTCCAGGACAGCCTGGGCTACACAGAGAACTCCTATCTGCGGGGGTAGGGGGGGTTGGGGGGGAGGGCAGACTGTACTGTCTGGGAAAGAATAAAGAGATCAACAGAACATGAAAGCATACTTAGAAATAAAAACACAATAAATATAAATTCAATTTTTTTTTTTTTGGTTTTTCGAGACAGGGTTTCTCTGTGTAGATTTGTGCCTTTCCTGGAGCTCACTTGGTAGCCCAGGCTGGCCTCGAACTCACAGAGATCCTCCTGGCTCTGCCTCCCGAGTGCTGGGATTAAAGGCGTGCGCCACCAACGCCCGGCTATAAATTCAATTTTACCACGAGGCCAGAAATCATAGTAAGTCTGACCTTAATGACACAGGTAAATGGACCACTCTGGCATCTACATGCAAATGTGTTAAATGACACAGACATTACACCTGCACAGAATTAACTACAGACGGATCCTACACCTGAATATTCAATGCCAAGTCAGAACTTTTAGAAGACACTAGAGTGACCAGGGCTCTGCAAGTTAGCAAATCTACCTTCCCTGGCCACAGTTTTTACTTAAAGAAATGAAAAAATGATCACTATGATCACCATGCCTGGCATGGTGACTAGGAAATTTCCACACAAAGGCTCACACTCCCCCATGCTCTGTGAAGGCGCAAACCGCAGGGAAAAATCACTCACAGGTCCCGGTTCTGCCTGGGAATTGCAGAGACCTCAGGGGACCAAAGGGAATCACTCCAGACACCGCGTCCTGACGCCATGTCCACAGCACCGGGAGTGGGGAGGGTGGGGGGAGGTGGGGAGGAGACACACCCCCACACTGGCTCCCGCAGATTCTCCCGACGTGGAACAGTGGCCACTCACTCACCATGGTGAATTCCGTGCTCACCCGCTGGCCTCGTGGCTCCCAGCAACTAGTCACAGCTCAGCACACAGAACAGGAGATCCACCTTTAACCACTGAGCCACAGACTAAGCTGCAGGGCGGACCGGAATTGCTCTCCTCGTTCTGATTGGCACTCCATCTGGAGGTCTTGATTGGCTACAGAGGCTTGAATGATCTAAACAGCTCCCTTAGGGACAGTGCTGTGAGGTGAGCCCAATGATTGGCAGTCCTGGCTTTCATCCTAGGCACAGAACTACCCCAGACCTGCAGAGATTGACATTGATGCAGAACTTGGGGCTGGACTGCAAAGTCTTTCCTGAACTATTCCTGCACTCAGGAGGACTCTTTTCTGGGGAATTAGGTTTTGCTATGAACTGAGAAAGGACAAAGGAAACCTGCCATTTTCTGGAATAGCAATACCTCAGGCGTGCTGTAGAAAACGTGCTATGATTTTCATTTTTGTAAAAAGATATTACGATTAAAAAATAAAGAACTATACACTAATATGCACTCTCTTATACTGTTATTCTGTAGAAAAGGCCCATCAATAAAAATACAGGATTTACAAAGTAAACCCTGCAGGATCAGAGTGAGCTTTTTACTTATATCTATATTTACTAGAGAGCCTCAATACTCTAATGACTAAATTATATATAATTTTTTTTTTTGGTTTTTCGAGACAGGGTTTCTCTGTGTAGCTTTGCGCCTTTCCTGGAACTCACTTGGTAGCCCAGACTGGCCTCGAACTCACAGAGATCCGCCTGCCTCTGCTCCCGAGTGCTGGGATTAAAGGCGTGTGCCTCCACCGCTCGGCCAATTATATATAATTTATATATTTATTTAATTGAAAATAAATAGATAAATTTATATATTTTTAATTATTTAAATAATAAATATATATATATGTTATTGCCCATTTGACATAGGAGACTAATGTGGTGATATTGTGTCCCCCATTATATTGTGCACCCTAATAAACTTATCTGGGGTCAGAAAACAGAACAGCCACTAGATAGACATAGAGGCCAGAAAATGAGAGCACACACCCCTTTAATCCTAGCATTCCAGAGGCAGAGATCCATGCAGATCTCTGTGAGTTCAAAGCCACACTGGAAAGAGCCAGGCATGGTGACACATGCCTTTAATCCCAGGAAGTGATGGCAGGAAGCAGAAAGGTATATAAGGCAAGGAAACCAGGATCTGTTTTAAGCTTTTAGCTTTCAGCAGCAGTTCAGCTGAGATCCATTCGCATGAGGATTCAGAAGCTTTCAGTCTGAGGAACAAGATCAGCTGAGGAATTGGCAAGATGAAGTTGGATGTGGCTTGTTCTGTTTCTCTGATCTTTCAGCGTTCACCCCAATACTTAGCTCCGGCTTTGTTTTTATTAATTAGACCTTTGAAGATTCGTGTTACAGTCTACAGATTTTTTCTCTTACTTCTGCATCATTAGTGAAAATTAGTAAGGCAAATTAAGAATACTTATTTTTACATCATGCTTCTATTGTTTCATTTTCTTTATCAGGGTCTCACTCTGCAGCCCTGACTGGACAGGAACTTGATCTGCTGACCAGACTAGCCTAAAAATCATAAAGTTTGCCTCTGCTGTAGAGTGCTAAGGTTAAAGGTCTGCTCCACTATACATGACTCCTAGTAATTCTGCACAGTTACTAATGAAATAAACAGCAGCTGTTAAGATTCAGCCTCAAATCCTTCAGTCTGCTTCCCTCACCAACTTCATACCTTCACTTTTGGACCTGAACCTTGACAGAGCTGGACTCTGGCAATAAAGTCCCTGTCAAAGAGTTTTTATAAAGGGGACAGAGACAATTTTCTGCTGGACATTTGTGGTGGTTTTTTGTTCCCCAAAATATTGTGCACCCTAATAAACTTATATGGGATCAGAGACAGAACAGCCACAATATTAAACATAGAGGTTAGGCAGTGGTATCGCATGCCTTTAATGCTAGCATTCCAGAGGCAGATATCCATCTGTTAAAGGATAGAGCCAAGCATGGTGACTAAAACCTTTAATCCCAGAAAGCTAGCATTTAATCCCAGGGAGTGATGGTAGAAAGGAAAGATATATAAAGTGTGAAGACCAGAAAGCATTTGGCTGGTTAAGCTTTCAGGCTTTCAAGCAGCACAGTTCAGCTGAGAGCCATTCGGATATGAGGACACAGAGGCTTCCAGTCTGAGGAAACAAGATTAGCTGAGAAGTTGGCCAGGTGAGGTTAGCTGTGGCTTGTTCTGTCTCTCTGATCTTCCAGTGTTCACCCCAATACCTGCCTCAGGTCTGATTTTATTAATAAGACTCTTTAAGATTCATGCAACAGACACATCTTGGCCACAAAAACCAAATCATCTCTAGACCTTTAGAATTCCAGACCAGCCATGGACCTTTGGGACTTGTCCTTTCACAGGATCTGACTGAAACTCAGATCTCTTCTCCTGATCCTTCAGTTAATCTTTAAATGAATGCTTAATTTCATGGTATAAGAACTAATGGAGCAAATTTCATAATTTTTAACTGTATCATTAGGTGTGCTTAAATGAGAAAAACAATAAAAAGAAAGGGACATGACTGCTCCTAAGTATGGTGGAAGAGAAAGTTTATTGTAGTTGTGTGGGAGAGCACAGTCAGAGGCAGGGATATCTGAGGGAGTGTAGAGTGGATAAGACTAGACTGAACTGGGTTATGTGGAGAGAGTGGGAGGGGAAGGGAAGAGATGGGAAAGAGGTGGAGAAGTCAGAAGGCCAAACATACAAAAGAGACAGGTGACCAAAATGTCTAAACTACATAAGGAAGAGCCTCTGGGGAAAGGATAGCCCAGCCTCTGGGCAGAAGAATTCAGGGTAGGGGGGTCAGTATGCCAGCCATACCCTGTAACAGGTAGAGACTGAAGGATTCTGGGAGAAACTGGTGACCAAATCCAGATTTGCTATGATAAATAGTCACCTCAGCCATTTGTCCCAAGCTTGAAACTTAACATCCCAGCCTTTTGTTGATAGAAAATCAGGCAGCAGTTAGAGCAGTCTACACCATTTAATTGCTTGCAAAACTGTTGGAAGAGACACATATTAGCAACAGAAGATAACGCTGAGGAGGTTAGGGGGAATTTGTTTCTTAGGTGTCCATTTGAAACCTTTAGGTCCAAAGTCCTTGTCACTCTGGGAGGGGAGTCCCAAGACCAGAGAAAGGGGAAGATTCCACCATCAGGAATAGTCAGGTGGGGAAGCAGGCTGTTGACTGACAAGAGTATATATCTGGAGTCCATTTGACATGTGAGAGGTGGATGGAAGTAGATGACCTGAAGCTTACAAGACTTTTAAGTTTATATAAAGAAGTACAAGTTTTAGATATGTTAGCATTACTACTGTTTGTAATCTGTACTCATATCCACATTGTGGGAAGAGCAGTAGACTCATGCCCTTGTGTCATGGTAAACGCTTGGGGACCAAAAAATGATTCTGGGTTAAAAGCAAGAACATGCTTTAAGGTGATCTCAGAGAGGACAGAAACATTCTGTGGAGCAGAAGGGCAATAGCTCACTTGATATTGATTTTAAATATGAAAAAAACCAGGGCCTCTTCTCTCCATCCAGAATACTGGATGGATATAGATTATTCTGGTGTTTTAGCTCAATAAGAAGAACTTTTAAGTCTGTACCTAGCAAACAACCAAAGGGAATTTAAAATCTCGAGCTTGTGACGCTGACAATAGAAGCAAAGCTCTCCCAGAGCTGCATTAATAGCTTATCAGAACTGCATTGATTAATAAGATTTGGAGCTTTGAAGTCTTAACATAAATGTAGCATGGTGAGAGACAGAAGTTTGAAGCATTATTAATTCTTTTTGTATACCTTGAATCAATATCTTATCACAATTTAAACTTTGACATCTTCACACCTTACATAACCTTGCATTTACACATCTCAAAACCCCTTTTCTTGGACCTTAAAACATTTCAAAGATCCTCAAAGCTTAGCTTTAAAAGTAACACCTTTTACTATCCAAACATTCACAATGAGACAGAGGTCATTGTATCACAATTATCCTTTAAAAAAATAGTAAAAATTTACACTGAAGTATGTTTTGTGAGTTTCTCTCCTTTGGAGTCTGATAACAGGATAAATGGTGACTAGACTCATTAGTAACTCCAGGAAAGTGAGGCCTGTGGGCACATTTTTACATATGAAGAGAACTGAGAAGGCAGCTGAATCCTTGGGAAAGCAGTTGGGTGCTTGCTGCTGATAAAGCCAGCTAGTCAATATCCTCAGAGATTTGAGGATATGTTATACCTGGAAATACAATCTAAATGGTCTATGTATCAATTAAAATGAGAGTGGACCCATTACCTATGCAGGTTGCCATAGACTGCAGTGTAGTCAGAAGACTTCTCCAGTCCCGCCTAGCCTGCGGTCCCACAACCACTTATAAAATATTTACTCAGAGGCTTACATTAATTACAAACTGTATGGCCATGACCTATGACTCAATTTTCTTGCTAGCTAGCTCTTATAACTGAACTCGGCCCATTTCTTTTAATCTATATGTCGCCACTGTTCAGTGGCTTTACCTGTGTGCCATTACATGCTGCTCCCTGGACAGCAGGATGGCTCCTCTGCCTCTGCCTTTCTTCTTCCTGTCTCTTTCCTGGATTTCCTGCCTGCCTCTAAGCTTTCTTGCCATAGGCCAAACAGATTTATTTATCAACCAATCAGAGCAACACATATCACAGCATACAGAAAGACATCCCACAGCACTGCAGTGGTCTCCACAGTTTCAGAGGGGACAGTAGTTTTAGGTCTTCAGCTGTCATACAAGACAGCATAGGTGTAGCAAGAGCCCACAAATGTACATATGTCAATTTATTAAGGGCTGCAATGGGAATACAGACTCATTAATACAAAGAGAGGTAGATGCACTGATGATCCTCTGCTGATCCAGCTGCCAATCTCCTCAAGGCCGATGGGAACCAACTGCAAGCCATTCTCCACCACCTGACCCAGTCTTGACGATTCAAGAATATGAATGACAACTCTCCCTCAGCTTTTAAGGGGTCACATATGCAGACAAAGCCACAGCCTATGTCTTGTGGCCCAAAGCCATTGTCTAAATGGAATTTATTCCCACAATAAATAGGACTTGGCTGCCAGACCCAGGTGTGAGATTTTGTTCTGTAGAGGAGCAACTTGGGGGAGTGACATTATTTTAACTAGGCAAAGTATGGCAATGAATCCAAAAATATTCAGTTTGAGCAGAACCCTGACTGCAGTTAAGGCATAGGTCAGTTTTCCCAGTGGTTAGTTGCTGTGGGATTGTCTTTCTGTATGCTGTGAATATGTATTGCTCTTGTTTGTTGATAAATAAAGCTATTTTGTCCAAATGCCAGGCAGAATAAGGTTAGGCATTACATTCAAGCTAAGTACTAAAGGAGGAAGGGCAGCATCAGGGCAGAACCTGAAAATATACATCAATGGATAGAAATGGGTTAATTTAAATGTAAGAGCTAACTAATAATATGTCTGAGCCATCAGCCAAATGTTTATCATTAATATAAGCCTCTGAGTGGTTATTTGAGAACAGGCAGGTGGGAAAGATTTGTCCATTGACAGTTAGTGCTACCACAATCCAGACAGAGTTGCCCTGTGCTATATATATTCCTTGGATACCTTAATGGTTCCTTCTATGTTGGGACAATTCTATCTGCAATAGGGAGCTTAAACTTTTTTTTTTCTTCAAGACAGGCTTTCTCTGTGTAGTTTTGGTGCCTGTCCTAGAACTCACTCTGTAGATCAGGCTGGCCTCAAGAGCTTAAACATTTTAAATGCCATATTCTGCAGATCTCTGAAGCATTTGAGAACCATGTGTCTATTAGATATGTCTGAATAGACAAACTTTGCTTGCTTCTAGTCACTTGTTTTATGATTAACTTTGAAATTATATACAAGGGGTAAATAAGACTTATTCTTATAATTAATTACATTAGTGCTTAGAATGACTATAAGAATAGTTCTGAGCATATTAAAAATTTTAACATTTAAATGGTGACTAACCATTAACTTGTATTTCTTAATTATCTAAAAGTTACAATAAGTTAGGAGCTTTCATAAGACTAGGGCTTTACATTTCAATTGTATTTAAGGTGACTAACCATTAACTGGCATTTCTTAATCATCCTTTACAGGTTACAATAAGTGAGTAACTTTCCTAAGAGTAGGAATATATGTTCCATCTCTGTTAAGTTTTGCCTTAAAAATGATTTTGGGGGCTGGAGAGATGGCTCAGCAGTTAAGAGTACTGGCTTTTCTTCCAGAGGTCCTGAGTTCAATTCCCAGCAACCACATGGTGGCTCACAACCATCTGTAATGAGATCTGGTGCCCTCTTCTGGCCTGCAGGTGTATATGCAGACAGAACACTGTTTACATAATAAATGAATAAATCTTTAAAAAATGTTTTTGGATTGGGACTCTTTTAGTATCAAAATAAAACTTTTATGCCTTAGTATAGTCCATAGAGAGACTGGCAACTTTACTGATCCTTTTATAGTGTACCATGAATGAAAATGGGTGCAGTAAAGAAGCCAAAACACCACTCGGGAGGCAGAGGCAGGTGGAACTCTGTGAGTTCAAGGCCAGCCTGGGCTACCAAGTGAGTTCCAGGAAAGGCGCAAATCTACACAGAGAAACCCTGTCTCAAAAAAAAAAGAAGCCAAAACACACATTCTGAGCATGAAAAGGTATTTTCATGTCTAGTTTCTTGTATTCTTTACATATTTTGGAGATCAGCCCTCTTTCAGATGTGGGGTTGGTGAAGATCTTTTCCCATTCTGTAAGCTGCTGTTTTGTCTCACTGACAGTGTCCTTTAACTTACAAAAGCATTTGGGTTTCAGGGAGTCCCATTTATTAACTGTCAATCTCAGTGTCTGTGTGACTGATGTTGTAATCAGGTAGTAGCCTCCTGTACCATTGCATTCAAGGCTACTTTCCACTTTTTCTTCTATCAGGTTGGGTGTAACTGGATTTATGTTGAGGTGTTTGATCCACATGGTCATGAATTTTCCCAGGAATACACAAGGATCACCTCTTTGCAATAGTAGAGCGGGCCATCTACTGTGATCAGATTAGTGACTACCCTAATTGTCATCAGAGAGCCTTTATGCAGTAACTGATGGAAGAGATGCAGAGATCCACAGGCAAGCACTAGGACAAGTTCCAGGAAACCTCCTGAAGAAAGGGAGGAGGGATGTATGAGCCAGGGTGGTCATGTTCTTGGAGAAACCTACAGAGACTGCTGCCCTGAGCTGGTAGGAGCTTATAAACTCTGGACCAACAATTAGGGAGCCTTTTTGGGACCAACTTAGGTCCTCTGCTTGTGTATGATTGATGTGTAGTTTGGTCTATTTGTAAGGCTCCTAGCAATGAGATCAGGACCCATCTCTGGTGCTTAGCTGGCTTTGGGAACCTGTTCCTCATGTTGAATTACCTCAACCAGTCTTAATCCATGGAAGGAGCTCAGACCTGCCTTAAAATGGTGTACTATGTTTTGTTCAAGACCATGGGTGTCTTGTCCCTTTCTGAATGAAGACAGAGGAGAAGTGGATGAGAAAAGGGGTAGATTGGAGGTGGGGGGAGGTAAAGGGAGGAGGGCATGGAGGAAAAACTATAGTTAATGTGTAAAATAAATTTAAAAATTTAAATAAAAGTTTTATATATAGAAAGGCAATATAATGGTTCCATATAAACATACATTTGTGGAATTATCAAGTTTGATAATTAATACATATAGCTACTTATAAAAAAAGAGAGGATAATGTGAAAGAAAAAGAAAGTTGCAGAAGGATTGTGAATGTAGAAAGGATATAGCAGGGGGAAACATTTGGAATGAGTTACTTGAGTCTGGAGTCTACTTAACAGAAAGTTGGAATGGATGAAACATTAGTTGTTTGGAGATAGGAATGGAAAGGAGAAAAGAAGTGGAAAAAAGTCTCAATGTGCTGCTTCACCTCAGTTTCCTTGCTATAAAAATAATAAATAAATAAATAAATAAATAAATAAATAAATAAATAAATAAGTAAATAAATAAAATCTTATGGAAGCATGACAGTAATACTGAACCACTGGCACCTCCATCTCACGAAAACACTAGCAGGAGAAACCTGCATAGGAGGAAAGCCAGGAGCAGTTCTGACTCTTCCTGGAAAAGGGCGGCACCTGTGACATTTCTTAGTCACAGTGAATCCTCTTATTATTATTATATCTTCTTTTAAACTTGAGAAGCAACAGCAAATCTCTAAATTATTTTAGATTAGAATGGATTTTTGTACAAAGATAAATTCCTAAGGTTACAAAGTTATACTCAAACTAAGAAAAGTTAACTTAGAGATCTATGTCCAAAATTGTAAAATCCTAATCTTATAAAAGCTACTAGCTTGTTGTAAACTGTTAAAGATAATTAAGACATGTAAATTACTGACCAATCACCATATGAGGATCAAATCCTTTAAAGTGCTCAAAGCTAAGTTTGTAGTCATACCGAGTACAAATATGATTCATTTTAAAAACAAGATTTGCCCTTCTATATATGTTCTCAAATTTAAGCCTAAAACAATTAACTAAAAAAAAAAGTTGGCTTAAAATCAGGTATAATTAATAGCTGGTTCCTTGATCAAATTATGCATCTATCCAATAACTCACTAGGAAAATAAGAAATTATACCTAATAAATAGATCTTTAAGAAAAAAGAAATTTTATAGTCTTTCATTATTCAAACATTGTTTTGAAATTTATATTTTTGTACAAAATAACAAGAAATGAGTGATAACAAACAACATGAACAAACTTGCATGCATTTTTAAAAACAGGAGTAAATTGAAATCAAGAAAGTTTTTAAAATATTTCTTCTTGATAATATAATGGCCAAAAAAAAAATGCAACCATAATTGTATGTTCTTAAATCTCCTGGGAGGCCAATGGGGAGTTATACCAAAAATTCAGTTAATAAAATTAGATTATTGTAGTGGGTAGACATTCCAGCTTTGATCTGGAAGTTCCAACCCCCATTGAGGCTTAGATAACTGTTCCTGAACCCTGGTCGCTGGAGGTAGACCTACCAGAGTTCTCCAAAGAACACCACTAGACTGTGCCACACCTTTCCCAGTTCCTGTTACCTATCCCTTCACTTGTAAGTTACCCCACAAAATAAACCTCCCTTTTAACTACGTGGAGGGGCCTTAATAATTTCACCAATTATCTGGTGTTCACATGGGGCAAATTCCAAAGGCCTGGGCAGCTCCAACCCTCAGCTTCCTCCCCTGGCTGGTGGGCACTTGAAGCTGCAGGGTACCAGCTGCAGAGCTCCGAAAACCAGGAAAAACCTACACAGTTTCATTCCTGAAAAAGAGCTAATCCGTTCTCAACTCCAAGGCAAGTTTAACCCCCAGACCAATGAAACCGCTGGGAGTGAGGCGTTCCCCCTCCTCCATGAGTGCTGGCTCCCTGCCTTAGCCTGAGGCTTCCACAGTTTCACCTATTTAAAATAGACAGGGCACTGTCCCTCTTGGCACCCTACTTAGGCACAGAGAGGCCTTGGAGCCGTGCCTTCTGGCAGACCTCCTGTCTGCAGAGGCAGAGAGGGGCTTAGAGCCTGGAACTCTCCTCGGCCTGGAACTCTCCATGCCCTGAAGCTCCAGGGAGTCCCTGGAAGAACTGCCTACTGCCTGTGCTCACTCGGCCACCAGCCAAGGCATTCAACAGGACCTGCTTTGGAGCTATACCAATGCCTCCTGCTGGCTGACAAGTGCTACTACACCCCCCAAAACCACTGAAAGGTAGATAGGCAAACCAGCATCTTATTTCAAGTAAAAGTACTTGATAATTTTACACCTTACACTGACTAACAAATTTTGAGTAGTTCTTGTAATATGGCCGACAACATTACCTCACAAGAACCTAAAAACCTTTTTGCCTGTATGATGAATGACATTTTCCTGGAAATATATGACCTTCCTAAGGCATATCTGGCCTGTACCATTTTGACCTTCATCATAATAATAAACACAGTGTTCAAACACTGGTTTAATATTAAGAACAAAGATGAGCCATTATTGGGACTGATACAGGCTTTACAAGATAGCAATGAAGGCTTACAGAAAAAAGATTCTCTCTCTGGAATCTACTAATCAGGACTTTCAGGCTTTCAAAGATAGCAATGAAGGCTTACAGAAAAATAATCTCTCTCTGGAATCTGCTAACCAGGATTTACAGGCTTTAAAAGATAGCTGTGAAGGCTTACAGAAAAAGATGCTCTCTATGGATTCTGCTAACCAGGATTTACAAGCTTGAAAAGATATCAATAAAGGCTCACATAAAAAGATTCTCTCTCTGGAATCTGCTAACCAGGATTTACAGGTTTTAAAAAATAGCAATGAAGGCTCACATAAAAAGATTCTCTCTCTGTATTCTGCTAACCAGGATTTAAAAATCGGGCTTGTACCCAAAATTGATTTTATTGATAATAAATATGAATATTTAATGGTTAGAAACTAACTGCCAGAGTGAAGTTGTGGCTACTCAGACACTATATAAGGAAGAAAGATTATCGTTAATTGATAAGATGAGGTCCATGGAATCATGTGTTTCTGAAGAACATAAAAATTTCCATGATTCCATGAGAAATCTGGAATCCCTTGCAAGAGAGGAGGTTCACTCCCTAGAACAGACCTTAGGTACTTGTCTGCAAGGCCTGGAAGAAACTCTCAGTAAACATGACAAGGGACTTAATAAGCAGAAGGGCAAGACCATACAGGTTGTAACATCTCCAAATGGCTCTCAAACAATGGCTTATCCTGTCATCATCCATGAAAAGCCAGCAGATGATAAACACTCTGAACCATATATGACATATACATTACAACCAATTTCAACAAGGGACTATAAAAATATAAAGGAAGCAGTAATTACATATGGGATACACTCCACATACGGAAGACATGTTAAATTTGTGGTCTACCTCACATAGAATCATTCCAGATGACTAGCATCAGTTAATTTCAGCTGTTCTAGAATATAGCCAGCAGTTCCAGTGGAAAAGCTGGTTGAGAGAAGGGCCAAGAAATTGAGAACAACAAGGAAAACTCAGAGGTTTTGTAATCTCCCAAGATCAAATACTTGGTGAGGGATATTTCCATGATTTCTACATGACAGGAATGTAGAAGCCAGCTATGATGAGCATACAATATCCCTATGCCATACAGCAGCTCTAAATGCTTGGAAAAAATCCAGAACCTGGAAAACCAACTGAGGTATACACAAAGATATTTCAGGGAGTGCATGAACCCTTCACTGGTTTTTTACAATGGCTGAACATAGCTATAACAAAAGCTGTGTCAGGTAAAGAATTAAGAAAAATATTACCTGAGTCCTTGGCATTTGACAATGCTAATGCAGAATGCAAAAGAATACTTACACCATTAAAGATTAGATCAGCTCCTTTGGAAGAATGGATTCAGTATACTAATGGTGTTGAGTCTCTTAACTATAGTAATGAGGCTTGGATAGGAGAGACAAATCCCAGAGGTGAAAGAAGGCCCCGTGGTACCAAATGTTTTAAATGTGGTACACCAGGTCATATAAGTAAAAACTGTACATGGGGTGCTCCTAGAGGTAATACTACTTCTATGAATAGCCCAAACAGGAGACCCCAACCTCCTGGATTATGTAGAAGATGTGGCAAAGGCCGACATTAGACCAGTGAGTGCAGATCAAAAATAGATATA
>CABHPH010000793.1:0-42143 GCA_902168325.1 Peromyscus nudipes
TTGTCTCTCATATTGTATCTCTGAAACCACATGGTTAGCAGAGTTGGAGATGGTAGACTGACAGGGAGCTCTAGTCAAGGAACAGTAGGTGGGAGACAGGGTTTCACCTGATCAGAGAGCATCCCAAGCACCCTATAAAAAAGCAGCTACATACTGTCTGTCCACCCTGGTAAATGGTAAACTATTTAGACCAAGACTGTTTTTCATTCAATGTTAGATCCCACATGCCCAAATCAGTACTTGGCACACAGTATATGCTCAGCAAATCTTTACTAAATAGATAGAGCTATGTATTGATGACTTCTAAAATGTTCCTGAAAAGGTTTTCCAGCACAAGGGTATCCTAGCAATCGGGAACCAAGGAATACCATAAAGTCACACCATGCAACAAATCTCACACAAGCAATTCATTGGGGGAGAGAAACACAGAGTGGTGGCTGCCTCTGAGTGGGACCAGAGACAACAGTGAGCTGGGAGGAGCTGGTAGAAGAGTACATCCCAACATGAAGTATTGCTTGGCCATTAACCATGAGTCATGGGGATGGGAATTTCCGACCCCCAGGGTTGGGGACAAGCCAGGGGCAGGGTGATCTTCCACTAGCCTGTTACCCTACAATTCCACTTCCTATGGGAGAGATGCTCAAATGCAGGAAAGTGGGTTAACTGTCTTAGTTAGCGTTTCTATTGCTGTGAAGGGACACCATGACCATGGCAGCTCTTAAAAAGGGAAACAATAATTAATGGGGCTGGTTTATAGTTCAGAGGTTTAGTTCATTATTGTCATGGGGGGAGAAACATGGTGACATGCAGGCAGACACAGTGCTGGAGAGGTAGCTGAGAGTTCTACATCTGGATCCCCAGGCAGCAGGAAGAATGAGAGACACTGGGCCTGGCTTAGGCTTCTGAAACCCCAAAGCCCACCCCCAGTGACACACTTCCTCCAACAAAGCCACACCTATCCATCCCAACAAGGCCACACCTCCCAATAATGCCACTCCCTAAGAGCCTATGGGGGACATTTTTATTCAAACCACCACAGTTACAAACCTCAAATTTCTCCCTCTTTTCTGTGACCAATCATGGCATGTACAGACTAAATCCATGATCCTTAGAAGAAGTTGCTAAGCTGGGCAATGGTGGCGCACGCCTTTAGTCCCAGCACTCTGGAGGCAGAGCCAGGTGAATCTCTGTGAGGCCAGCCTGGACTACAAAGTGAGTTCCAGGAAAGGCGCAAAGCTACACAGAGAAACTCTGTCTCAAAAAACCAAAAAAAAAGTTAGTTTTGATCTTGAATGTCCCTGAAAGCCCATTTGTTAAACACTTGTTCCCAGATTGGTGCAACTGGAAGGAGTTGGCACCTCTGAGAGGTGAGGCCTGTTGAGAAGTACATATGCCATTAGGGGTGACAGAGCCTCACTGGCTGTTTTTTCCATATCTTCCGTTTTCTAGTTGTAAGGTAAGTGGTGCTCTCTGTTGCTGGCTTTCATCAAGATATGCCACACACCCGAGTCAATGGGAGCCGTGATCATGGACCTAAACTTCCAGACCCGTAACTCAGAATAAATAAACTGCTTTTCAGTCGATTGTCTCAGGCCTGTGTTGTAGAGAGGGAAAGCTAATGTACACAGACATAAGGGACTTGCCACCACTTCCTCAGCCCCTCAGCTCCTGCCTCCACACTGGTAGTATCTGGTTGTGGTATGTTATATAACCCACCAGCGGCTCAGGCTAAACATGACTTCTAAGAAACCTATCACCAAAGATTTGTGTAAGATGACTTCATTTATATGTAAATCTAGAATTTTATTAGTTAGATTTACTAGAAATAAATTTTATACTCAAGACGTTTTTGCTTTTTTAAAATGTATATGTGTGTGTGTGTGTGTGTGTGTGTGTGTGTTTACATGTGTGTGGATGCATATGTATTCCTGACGAGGCCTGAAGTTGACATTGACTGTCTTCCTCAATTTTTCTCTTTCTTTCTTGGGATTTGTGTTGAACCCAGAGCTTGCCAATTCGTTAGTCTTGAGCCAACTTGCCTCAAGGATGCCTATGTCTGTCTCTAGAGTGCTGGACCACCATGCCTGTTCAGTTTGTGTAGGGGCTCTGGAGTTCTGAACCCTATTCTTCACGCTCGCACAGCAAGCGCTTTGTCCACCGAGCTGTCTCCCCAGCCTGTTTTACATCTTGAACAGATTTCTACCCTCCACAAACGTTTTCTCATCCACTGAAAGGATGGGGGCGGGAGGGGCAAAGCAGAAAAATAAACAATGCTTGGCATTCTCACAGTCCTCTCAACAGTGCCCTGCTGGCGGACACCACAAGCCATGGCGGACGTAACTTTAACCATAGTGTACCATTTGTGTGGAACACAGACACAGAATTTGACTCTTTCTGGGAAATGAAATGCTAAAAAGCCTCTGGAATCCAGGAACACACATTATGAAAGCAAGGGTGGGGGATGGCCCCTTCCTATTGGCTGGGTATTTTACCTAGAGGTCTGGCTTTCAAATAAAAGAACCACCAAAGTCAGGCAAAGCGTGCTAGTCCAAATATCAAAAAAGGAAGATGGCAAAAATATTGATTCTTTTGCTTGGGGGCCTCGTGGCTGTATGTGCTGGGCATGGAGTGTTTATGGAAAAACTTTCTTCTAAGAAGTTGTGTGCAGATGAGGAGTGTGTCTGTAAGGACTTGTTAACGGTTCAGTTTGCATTATCTTCCTATCATATGATCGAAACTATGTCTGGCATAAAGCCCGCTGTACTTTGTAGTGAATCTTAAATGTGTGTGCGTTCTCAGCACTGTGTCTTGTGGCCTGTGTTTGGTGTCTAACTGTGGAGAATTCACTTGCCTAAGATTTTGTTGCAGCTTTTAATCTTCTGGCTTTCTCTCTCCGTTTGCAACCCAGCTGGACTTTTCTACTTTCCTCATATGCTTTGACTTTTTACTCTTAGGATATCCAGTCACTTCATTTTTTTGTTTCTTCCAGATACTATTTCTCTGGCTAAAGCACAGGACGATTACAACGCCCCAGACTGTAGGTTCATCAATGTCAAGAAAGGACAGCAGATCTATGTTTACTCCAAGTTGGTAAAAGAAAATGGAGCTGGAGAGTTTTGGGCTGGCAGTGTAAGATGAGATTTTTTTTTTAAAACATATATATATCTTACTTTAACTTACTCTTAACTTTTCCTGACTTTCCTATTTTCAACCCCTTTAATGCCTAATAGTAGCTCTAAAGACAACATGGGGAATGTAAATGGAAACACAAAAATTCAAATCATTTTATGTTATTGTATTAAAAAAAATCTCATGACAAAATTGAAGGTAAGTTAAAAATGATGTTTTGAGAAGCAAAAAACCATGCATGCTGAGGTGTCTTCATTGCATAGAAGTTGAGTCTCTTTCAAAAAATGTCTAGAGGATTTTCCAAGAGGAAGAGTTACATGTTAGTGGTCAGTCTAAATAGAATGTTCCTTTAGGAAAAGTTAGAAGCCTCTTTGGTTCTTCAGGAGCTGCTTTCTTGAGTTAAAATGTACCCACAATGCAAGCGGAGCCCAGGGAGGGGTGAAGCATTGTTATCCCAAAGACACACTCTAAATTGATGAAGGATTCAATCAGAATGGGGAACTTCCAGATCAAAGCTGGAATGGCTACCCACTACAATATGTCCCTTTGAATTGTCAAGAAGTGGGAAGTATACATATTTTAAAATGAGTGTCTATTTGCTTTAAAATTTTTATTGACCTTAATTTTTTTTATAGAATTCAGAAGACCTCAGGCAAGCTATGAAACTGCAGAAAGTGAAGTAATGTTAAAGTAACAAGACAGTCAGATCCTCCCCCAAAAGAGCAGACACACGACTCCTGGTGCTAACAGTGAATTTCAGATTTGCTCTGAATTCCCTGGAATGCACAGGACAAGGGAAGCTCCAGCTCATGTCATTTTCATTATGAGGAAAGAAGCTTCTGAAACCCTCTGACGTCAGCTTTCCCTGACTGCTGCTGTTCTGGGCACACAGGTTTATGGTGACCACCAGGATGAGATGGGAATTGTGGGCTATTTCCCCTGCAACTTGGTTGAAGAGCAACGAGTATACCAGGAGGCCACCAAGGAAGTCCCAACCACGGTAAGCATCTCAAAGGTGGCTGGAGGATGACTTTGATCTTGGAGTAGTATTGACTTGTTCTAAAAAAGGGAGTATGTCCTTCAACTTATAGTATATGCTGCATAAAGCAGATGACTTTTATGAGATAGTGACATTTAGAATATACATATTGACTATCAACCTTGTGAGGTTGGCACACTTTCTTCACACACTACAATCACTGAGTTGATTTTTTAAATGTTTCAATTTTTAAGAACTGTATTTTATCTTTATCAGGTATATAACTGACCAGTGAAATTGTATATTGAATATGTAATACTTGATGTTTTGATGTATATACACATCATAAAGTGATCATCCTGCCAAAACCGATTGACAACTCACACCTGCAACCTCATATAGTTACCCCATCTCTCTGTTCTCTCTCTCTCTCTCTCTCTCTCTCTCTCTCTCTCTCGTGTGTGTGTGTGTGTGTGTGTGTGTGTGTGTGTGTATTAACGAAGACCGACTTAGCATGTTTCAAGTATACAACACAATTCTCTTTCTGTTTTAAATGTAAGTTATCCTGGAAGGCATCTATGCCACAGAGAAAGGAACTAAAAAATTACTAAGCTGTTCTTTCTGATGGTTTTATGAAAGGCAGATTGAAGAAAAAATTAGCACCTGTTTTTGAGAAGGTCAAAATACTGTAGAAAATTCTTTGAGTCTTATCTTTGTGGCAGATAAGAGTCCACCTATGCATGAAATAAATCCTGCTCTTCCCACTGCCCTGGGGCCCTGTAAACTGTGGCAGAAAAGAAAGATCCTTTCTAAGCTCCTTTGCAAGAGGGTTGTGCTTCAAACATATCCCAGCCTAACAGATGTGGCTCACCTGTCATTGCATCGTGGCACTGTGTGCCATCGGTCGTAACTACCAACTAGAGATGTATTGGAAGACCTAAATTTTAAATGGTATTTGACTTGAAGTGATAATTATTCCAAATTCTTAGGTTTTCAACCTTGACTTATCATAAATCCAAATTTCTCTATTATTAAATCTTATTTTAAATTAAAAATCTACATGTTTTTTTTTGTACAGCCTGAAAGTTCAATCTTTTTTTTCCCCCAGGATATTGACTTCTTCTGTGAATAAGAAATTAGTTAAAACTGAAGATAAAATGGAAACACCAATTATGAAGACAAGAAATGGAAATAACTAAAACAGTATATTTACACCTTTCTGGCTTTGTTTGGTGGCAGAAGCTCGGATCTAGAAGGAGCCAATATATGGGAATTTTCAACTTGGTCTTGTTTCCTTGCCCCGTCTTCCCACAGGCTGCACAGAGTGCTGTTTGAATCACATAAGTCGTGTGTAACCCAAGACTTAATTTGCAGGGAGACAATCTTCAGTTGCTCAGTGATGCACACACAAGGTGTTTTATTTGTAGCTATTTTTAAAAGGCCATTCTTCCCAGCTCTGGCTTTCAGGTTCATAAAGTTGGTGAGTTATAAGTCTGACTTTTGAACATGTTTTCTGTTGTTTGTCTCTCTGGTCATTTAAAGTCTTAATACTGTACTTGTCAGGATATTCTAGTATTGTTATTCTTTATACTTGATACCCTTGGATGTAAGGATGTTAGGTATAAAAAGAGCTTTTGGACTCATGAATATTTGGACTATGTCTCTGGATTTTTCTTTTAGAAATATTTCACGTGTTATTTCAGTTGGGATAACTTTACATTCTAAAAGACCAATTTATGTTTCCCCCCATTTAAATAAATCTGTGTGTATGTACTGAGGATGACAATCTTTGGAAACTCCTTTGGCGGAACAGTTTCCTTTTACTCTGCTGTCTGTCTAGATCTTTTTCAAGCTTTGAGTCATCAAAAGGGATAGCCAAATCCAAGTCTGAAGACTTTTTCCTCTGTTTCTGTCTCTACTCTCCCTTGTTCTTTCCATACCAATTCCTCTGAACAAGTGTAATGCATTAAGAAGTTACCTTGGAGCCGGGCGGTGGTGGCGCACGCCTTTAATCCCAGCACTTGGGAGGCAGAGCCAGGCAGATCTCTGTGAGTTCGAGGCCAGCCTGGGCTACCAAGTGAGTTCCAGGAAAGGCGCAAAGCTACACAGAGAAACCCTGTCTCAAAAAACCAAAAAAAAAAAAAAAAAAAAAAGAAGTTACCTTGGAATGTTACTGGGAAGTCAGGGGTCTCCTTTTATAAATGAAAAACTGAAATTCCTGATGCCTGTCACACCAAAAACCAGAGGGAAGAAATGGAAATTGAATTCAAGCTGCATTTTATTCAGAGAGTCAGAAATCTGGGAAGACAGAGGCAATGTCCCCAAATCTGCCATTCTCTCCCCATCTACAGCTATAGCTAGTGTGAGTCTCTGCAAAGTTTAGTCGTATCTCTGTGGTGTGGGGGTCAGCTTTGCCTTGGAGATTCGCAATGTTGGTGAATCTGCCCTCATTGTCCCCTATATCACCACTAATTATCATCTTTCTCTGTGTAGCCATGCTTCTGTGCCCGAGGGCCACTGAGCCTGCACAGAGGCACCACCTAGGTTATGTGTCTAGGTTAAAGGCCAACTCCAATTAAACAAACTGTTAGTATTGTGTGCCGGGCTAGTCACAGTGTGGACAAGCAGACTCCTTTCTACAAGAAGTACTCAATGTGCTGCTATAAAATATGAGCGTGCCCTTATCTTTTCCTACCACCTTTGCAGGTTCCCAGTCTCATAGGTTAAAAAAAACTTTTTAAGCAGACCCAGAAGAAAACTCCTGGCAGCTTCTGGGAGGAGGGAGGTGGGTAAGAGGAAGAGAGGAAGCCATACTTTCTGAGGTAGCGATCTCTTGTCAGCTGCTGCAAAGGATGGAGTGCTCTTTAGAGATGGGAATGCCCAGCAAGCAAGAGGGCTTAGGAGTCGGGCTAGTACTTGAAAAAGAGACAGAAAGTGGAGGAAGGAAAGATTATGTTCTTTAAATTAGAACTCAGAGAGCAGGCTAAGCAGTGAGGCTCTATAAGCAACTGCATGGGGAGAAAGACATCTTAGGGTATAGAGCTCATTAAGGGAATATTTTCCCCTCCAATCTTCTTAATGTGTCTTCAGGTATAACAGATAGTTTTCTTGAGTGGTAGTTTTCTGTCTAGGTGATTGGCAGTCCCATTTAGATTAACACTTAAGGGAGGATACAATAGCATGTTTTTGTTATATACGTGTATATTATACACGTGTGTGTATGTGTGCGGTGGTAGTAGTAGTAGTAGTAGTAGTAGTAGTAGTAGTAGTAGTAGTAGTAATGAAGGCCTACTGAGCTCTCATCCTGTTTTTGTAATCTTATAATCTTTTGAGCAGTTGCAATGCCATGTTTCTACCCAGAGTCAAAGATGCAATTCAGTTATCTTTCCTTGGATTAAAAGATTACGTAACTGGACCACTGTCCGCATGAGCTCACAGCAGCTGTGGTTGCCTGCACAAGACCTGCACAACATCAAGCCAGTTGATATTACAGCATGGAGTCGGGAGGTGCTGCCCCCAGCTGAGGAGCTGTTATTGACAGTTAATGGCTACTAGATGGAAGAGAGTCAGTTTACTTTATGGGTGTGGTCCCTGGTAGGTTGACCGTGTTCCAGTGGATGACTCCACACCCACGAGGGTATGGAGAGCACTAATTGGACTCTGGATTATTTTAAACATGGCAGGAGTCATGAAGTCAGAAGAGGGATGTAGGGGTATATCTGGGAGCAGTTTGGGGGTGAATATAACCAAAATATATGGTGTGAAATTCTCAAAGAACAAATAAAATATTAGACTAAAATCATGTAACAGTCTAAACTGTTGGAGGAGGGAATGGCGGTGGGTTGTGGGGGAGGCTGGAGGGGTGGGAGGAGGGAAGAGAGGGAAATCTGTGGTTGGTATGCAAAATGAACAAAAAATTCTGAATTAAAAAAGAAAGTTATGTAACAGTATATTAATGAGAATTAAAGAAAAAAAATCTATAACCATATTTTACCAGGAGAAAATGGCTTTTCCTTTGTGAGCTGTACCATAGCTCTACTACCCCCATGCAAGCATGATACTTCTCTCCTTTCTCATGGTATTTTAAATTCTAAGAAGGTCAATTGCGATATTTCCCCTTTCTTAAAATTAGAGTGTTACCAGTAAAAACGGGAGGTGGGGTTGAAAGTTGATTGTGAGTGTAAAGAGTTCAGTGCCTTCCAAATCTGCTCCTGCTTGCCTTGCTACCTGACAGGGGGGTGTCCACAAGGCTTTCTATGTTTAACTGTGAATCTGCATTGACTGGGTAAAACTAATGTAATTTTTTGATATACTCAGGAATTTCTGTTTATTTACTTATAATTAAAATGTTTATGATATGCCCCCACCAAAGGAAAGACATTCATAGTCTTTCAGTTCTTTCTTTCTTTCTTTAATCATGCTAACTTTTGGGTAGAGATAGTGTTGGGGACTTGGAGTGAGGTTGGCTGTCCAGTTTTCTGGGGTCTGGTTATCCTGTAAATAAGGAAGTAGAGAGAATTCTTAGGACAAGTCAGAGACTTGGATCTTTTTTCTGCCTTGGGTGAATATCGTTTTGCCAAATTTTTAGGAAGCACACACAAGTAAAATAGCATCAAAAACAACAGAAACAATGCCATGGTTTATTCTAGTTCAGTTTATGTCATGAAAGGAAAGTTTCCAGGCAGCACCTAGGGCTTGCAAAAGTTTTAAGATAATTTCCACTTACCCATTCTCTAATTCCTCTTGATGGCTGGCCTCCTTATCCCAGACCTCAGCTTCCTTGGAGATATGTAGCACACCTCTTGCACTATCTTTTTGGGGTGAGGATTCCAGCCTCACTCCCCAAGCTGAGGGCTTCTGTAGCAGTATTCCTGCCTGCTCCAAGAAACTCTTATCCTCCAGGACTGACTTCATCCAGGAGTAGGGTAGTCAGTGGTTTAAACCTTTAGGGAGGCACATCTATATGAAAATAGAGCATTCACTATGCAGGGTATGACAATCCTATCTACCCTCTGATGCAAAAATGCATCTCTGGGAACTGGTTACAGTACAGATCTCAGGGCCCTGGAAAGCCTCCAAATCAGAATTTTCATTTCCATATGATCTCTGGGGGTTTCTGTGCACATAAGAGAGGCTGGCCTCCCCCCTTCCCCCTTATCTTACAGAGAAATATTAAAAAAGCTAGTGAACATGGTGATGAGGCAACCCTCCCAAGGTTCAAAGGATTTCAACATTCTTAATGCCTTCCTCATCATCCTGTCCTCTATCATATCATAGTCCACCGGTCTGTAGAGAATGAGTGGTGGGAGGAGTCATCCTGGTCCCCTTTCCTGTTGGGGAATTCTCCTGTCCTTGCTAAGAGCAACGGCATTTTAACCTTTTTAACAGGTTGTAAATTCTGTTGTGTACATGCCTACATGGGCACATGCATTCACCACCTAGTTGCACACCAAATTTGTCAGGTAGTTTGGTGGTTTAGAGAAACTGATGATGGGTAGGAAGCCCAGGTTATGGTGGAGATTGGAAGTAATGTTTACTGCCAGTTCCTGTCCATATGTGCATGGGTAAAGGTTCGAGTTTCTTTAAACCTCTGTCTTATTGACTTCACACAGATTAGCATCATCTCCATGGCTGGGTTGTAGCAAGAATCAACTATAACTTATGTGCATGATCCAGACACAGGAGAGCCTTTAAGTGAGGAGTGGTGTTCATGCTTCTGCTGTTGATGCAACAATCGTCTTGCTTCCCAATTCATTCATCCTCAAAGTGAGAATAGCAATGCTTTGGGGGCAATCATAATTAACTTTGAGCATAATTATGAAAATTGAGGTAGATGAGACACTCTGAACAAACCACTCCATATAGTATACAATACATAACAGATACAAATAAATAGCAATGAGATTACATTTAAAGTGAGGGGATTTTAAAACATCTGTGAAACATTTGAGGAAGCAGTGTTCTTGTTTAAGTGAGTTAATTTCAAACATCTTTTCTTTCCAGACACCCAAGCTTTTCTGCTTAGATTTTTCTGAAGCTGTCTGTAAGGAATGTTGCAAATAATTATCACACTATACTATACACACACACACACACACACACACACACACACACACATGCACTTAGATTCAAATTTCACAAACATTATTCTTTTTTTTTTTTGGTTTTTTTCTAGACAGGGTTTCTCTGTGTAGCTTTGCGCCTTTCCTGGAACTCGCTTTGGATACCAGGCTGGCCTTGAACACACAGAGATCTGCCTGGCTCTGCCTCCCGAGTGCTGGGATTAAAGGCGTGCGCCACCACCGCCCGGCAACATTATTCTTAATGGCTGTGGTAGTATATATATTTTTGCTACCATTTTCAGGGAAATATGGGGTGTTCTGATAAAGGTTTTTTTGTTTGTTTTTGTTCTGTGTGTGTGTGTGTGTGTGTGTGTGTGTGTGTGTGTGTGTGTGTAGGGTAGGGTAGATAAACTAGGGAGGGACCATGTAGTAAAAATCCTAGTATGCCTATTCCTGGTTTCTCAAATAAAGGTGCAAATAGAAACAAACAAACCTACCCTCCCTGCTGTCCCATACCTAGTTACCAGTGATGTCATTTTTACTTTGGCATGTCCTTTGAGTGTTTGTCATTAGGTTTGTGGGTAAATAGGTGGCCCAGGGTCCTTCTGAACACCAGTCTTATGATCCTGTGAAAACTAATAGCATGAACCTAATTAATGAGTCTGCAGATAAACAATCCATCTCTCAGTCTCAAACACTTCTTTAGCTACTTCCTGAGAACAATGTCAAAAAGTGTTTTTTAAAAAGGCAACTAAAGGTTTTTTTGTTTGTTTGTTTGTTTGTTTGTTTGCTAAAAGCATCCTGGGGTCATGCCTGTAGACTTGGCAGCATATTCCTGATATTATAGTGTGTCTTTTTGTAGAAGTTATCCTTCTTGGTGCTGGATGGAGGCCGGGGTCAGGTCTCAGTGGAAGTCTTCATGCTCAGAATGTATAAGGCCTTGGTTTCAAAATTAGCTACACACACACACACACACACACCAGAGGAAGGAAGGAAGAAGAAAGAAAGAAGGAAACAAACAAGCAAGCCATGCCTCTTGCTCAGGAGACCAGTGGTTGAGATAGCTGCTTCCGCTTCCAGTAAAACTATCTGAGGTCAATCAGAATGTCCGTCAGATATTAAAATCAGAAGCCTGTCCTTCAACTTTCTGACCATGAATTCATGAGACCATGTCCAAACCAGGTCTAGTAAGGGCTTCTCAGACTTGCTTTGTGGCATTGCAAAGGGGAATGACTATATGAATCAACTGTCAGAGTTAACTATTTAAATGCCCACTTTTAGCTGGGCATGGTAATCTTCATGCTGAAGAGGGAGGCTGAAGCAGGAAGATTGCCATGAGTTCAAGGTCAGTCTGGGCTACACAGTGAGTTCCTGGCCACCCTGAACTATAGTTTGCATCCATAGTTTTATTTTAAAAAATTCACCCTCAGAAATACTCTTTTACTGGAAATAATGAGGTGATGGCTAGTAGGATTTCTCTACCCGATAACAGGTTTCTCTGCCGATGCAGTAAGCCAGATCAAGCCGTATTAAAAAGTAAAAGACCAGGTATATTTGAGCAAAGAACTCCTGGGTGACTCTCTAGCCCCCAGAGATGAGGCAGGGGAAGGGGAAAGGAGACAAATCACATGGCCTCTCTGAAGGAGGGGACTTAAACACCCTGTGAGCTCTGGGCGATGACTTGTCCTCCATAAGCCGGGTTTGTACCCCATCATGATAGGCGGGGTCTTGGGCAGCTAGCATCCTTCAGGGAGGAGCCACCCCCCCCCACCAGGAATGAGGAATGGATTCCCTGTGGCTTTTCTGAGAGGAGAGGATTTGGAGAGAAAACTGGGGCTGCTGGAGATTCCAGCCAATGGCAGGTGCCTTCATCCCACCTACTGCTCCCAAACCACTTCTATGAAGTCGTTCTTTGTGACTCAGTTCATTGTTCACAAGGAACAACGTGATTACACCCGGCAGCAGTCTTTTTGAGCAGTTAAGTTTTAAACTCCAGCATATTTCAGAAGTGTGAGGGAAAGATAACTGTTAGCATCACCCACTCCTGACCTTAGATAAATGTGGCCTGTCACTGCTGCTCATACTTATTAAATTTACCCTCATGGATCAAATTCAATACAGGGAGACAGAGACGTAAGTGTGCTCGTGTAGCATTTAAGCAAATCTCTGGAGGACGGGGCGAGCATGTCAGCTCCAAGAGGAGATAGCAGAGGAGTAGGCACTAGAACGAAACCCATTTCTCCATCAGCAGTCAACCTCATCTATCTAAAAATTTTGGGGGGGGGAAATAAAAAGAAAACTCCTCCAGCTACACCCCAGCTTACACTACTCCTTATTTACCCTTGAAACACAATTTCAAGTCTCCAGACACCTCCTCAGCTGTATCCCTTACAAATCCCACAGTACACCGGCAATTTAATCAGGAAAATGGTATATTGATCCATAGGCTTTATATAATCTACTCTCCATGTAATCTAGCCCATTATTAACTAAGACAGAGAATGCTCCCAACTTCTGATTTAAATATTTTTCTAAATGGAAATTACTTTTCTGTCACATGTGAGCAATCGCTTTAATCACTTTTCTCAAGTGTGCGCCGTGCTGAAGTCGGAGCGTTGGAGGAGTGAGAGCTGAGAGGTGGCTGGGAGGCGCCTCGCCACCTCCCACCTCTGCTCGCCTTCCCTCTCTTCCCCCCTTGCGCTTCAGCATGTGAATTTATTCCAGCCGAATGAATTAGTCGAGATCAGAATGTTAATTTGCTTAAGCAGTGCTGCGTTGATTTGGGAAAATGAAAGCCAATACAGGTGTTTTGTGTTCTATCCACCAAAGGCAAAATTCCCAAGTCCTGGCCAATGGGTGTCCATGTTACTGGGACATTGGCCACTTGTGGTTTGCCAACTCTCTTCTGACTTCCTCTCCTTTGCCTTCCCTCAGTCCAAATGATTTTAGGGACTTTAAAAATTAACTTCTAAGTATTTCCCTGGATAGTATTATTGTTGCGCAGGAGATTGAGCCCAGGGTCTCATGGGTGCTAGGCAATTGCCCTTCCTCTGAGCTATATTCTTAATGCCTCACTGGGCTTTGAGTCGTACTGCTAGTGACCCCACAGATGGATGGACACACAGAGCTTTTGTTGTCAAGAAGAAGCTTCTCCCATGCTCTGGACAGTAGACAGAAGAGGCATCAGTTGAACCCACTGGAACCCAGGAATAGGCATTTACTAGTCCTGCAGAAAAATGCCACAGGAATGCTGGGGAGATTCTAAAAGGATGCATTTACAAACTCCAGTGCCACATACAACAGCCAGGCAGATGACCAGGGTAAGGAATCAACAAGTATGAGCACTGATGACACATTGTTGTGTTGGGTTAGGTTCCTCAGAAGCAGGCGCAAAGATGGAGACTTATGCATACAGTGATTTATCAGAGAATGTCTCTCAGGGGAAATGAATACCATGGAGCAGAAGGGCAGGAAAAGGAGGAACTCAGCCAGAATGCCACCTCAGGTAAAGTCTTGGTGGCTGACTCTGGCCTGACCCCACAGAGGACTCTGGGGTATGCTAAATTACCACAGAGCCACCCAGAGCCAAGGAAAGAGAACTGAGCTTTCTTTCAGCCTGTCACTAATTGGTATGATCTGAATGAATTTCCAGATTTCATGTGTTGGAAACTTAATCCACAATGAGGACATTTAAGATGTTTGGCCTTTGGGAGATCGTTGAGTCATAAGGGCTCTGCTCTTTAATGGATTGGCTCAGGAGTAGCTTTGTTGTAAAAGAAGGTTCTGTTTCACTTGCTTATTCTGACTTGCCTCGTCCCCTTTACTATGTTACCACAGAGCAAGAATAGCTCTCACCAGATGCCAGCAACATTCTCTTGGACTCTCCACCTTCCCAAACTGTGAGCTAAACAACTGTTCTTCGTAAGCAATCCCATCTGCAGTATTTTGTTATGGTGACAGGCAAATCATTGGCTAAGGATTGTAGTAGGCAAGCATCATTCCCACGCAGTTCTGCATTTGGGCAAAGATGGTTCCAGCAGGATGTGGGTGCTAGAGATTGGAAACAAAACTCAGTGGAACCCAAGAAGCTCATGGACAGAGGCATCTGCCCTCTGCCCTGGCCTCATCCGCTGCGGCTGCCTCTGCATAGGGTCAGTTTTCACTGTTTCATCTCACAGCATCTCAGAACGTGCAGGAAGTCCCCCTGCACACCCTGGAGCTCCCGCAGCCAGTCTAACCTACCATTCCCTCTGTGACATACTTCTGTGGACTCTGAGACTTTAGGTGTTAGTCCTGGGAAACTTTGATAGGGCTAGGGTGACCTCCAGTGGTTAGCTTGGATCCAGCACAATGAGCGACATTTCCAAAGGAAACCAGGTATGGTTGTCATGGAAGCATCCAGAATAGTTACTCATGGAGCCTCCATTTCCCCTTCTGCCATCAATGCATGATATTCAAATCTACTTGACACCCATCACAGATAAGAGGTGCTGATATTCCTTTGTTTTAGACCGTAAAATAAATTTGACAGATTTGCAAATCCACACGTTAGGGGAAGCTGACGTTTCTCTTTCAAACCCATCTTCCCTGTCTCCCTTTGATATGGAGCCCTGCAGAGTTTATAATTTGTTTTAGTTGGTTTAATTCATTTATAGAAAGCAGCAATAACACCTTGTGTTCAGAGTGGAAGCTTGTCTGGAAAACAATTAACACAACTCCTGGTGTCTTGTATGGAGCCGTGGGGTGGCTACAAAGGACAGGACCATGTGCCCTGTCACTTGAGTTGTAAAGTACAGGAGCTGAGATCTGAAGCCAGCTTTGTGACTGTCTATAAGCTGTTCATAACACTATGCTGGGATATGGTTAGTGAGAAAAGGATCCCTTCATTTTTCTCTTCAGTGAACAACATAGTTCTTAACCAAGGGCTATTTTGACTCATCACTGTGGCCTGTCCCTTCTATTAGCATTTGGCAATTCCCAGGCATGGCTGGGAGGAAATACTAGCATTGAGTAACTAAGCCAGGGATGCTGCTTAAGTGTCTATATTTGATGGACAGTACCCCATGAAAGGGTACCCTTGTGTGAGCAGCACTGAGGTTGAAGTTGCCTGCTCTAAGAGGCGATATGAATAATCAATATGTGGATTTTGAAAGAATGACAAATGTTAGGCAGGCCTAACCAGTAATCTGGGCAGGTGTGAGTTTTGCAAGTCCACTCTGGAGTGTTCTCCTTGTGTAACGAACTGAAAAATAGGTTTGTGCAAACTCACCATAGCACCCTCATCAGATACACAGTCTGCGACCCAGTCAGAATTGCCACCTGCAATCAGATGCCCATGGAAAAGCACCCACGATCCACGTTCTCCATTGTGCCCTACATGTTCCTCTTGCTGCTTTGCTCCCGATTTGACATCTCTCCAGTTGCCATCCCTAACACATCAGCTCCAGGAGGGCTCCTGGCTTGTGAAGTGCTGACACATGATGAGGTCAAAAGGGTTCGTTGCATTTCTTCTGGAATCCATTTTCCATCTCCTCCAGGAGATAGCCTAATTGCTTTTCAAACAGCTATCATGTCCTCTTTGCTTTACGGCTTCTTCCTGGAGATGATTACAATATCCTATTATTTTTCAAATAAAAATAGCACTCCCTTGCCCCTCTAATGTGTGCACTGTCGACTTCAATAGCACCAGCTGTCGCTCCCCGACTTGCATCTCTGTTTTCCTTTATATCCCTTCCTTTACTATTGTCATCCTGTCTAACTCTTACCTGGAGATCTTCTTAAGCACACCATTATACTTAGAGGGTCTCTGCATTTGTGGATACAATTAAAATTTAAACATTGCACACTGGGTTCGATGTTGACACTGTTTATTTCTTGGAGAGAGAAATTATTTAAATATTAGTACAAAATGTGCAATATATTCTGAAGCCCAGGCTTCAGTTCTGGGAAAGGGAGAAATGCATCAACCAGTTCTCATACACGAGAAGAGCAAATTCAAAAGAGATATGTAGCTGGGCATGGTGGTGCACCTATAGTCTTATCATTAGGGAGTTTGAGTTTGAGACCATCCTGTCAGAGACAGAAAGAGGAAGAGGGATAAGGGATAAGGGGAGGCCTAATGCCTCATTTGAAATGTGTTCCTTTTTTATATGCTCAAAGCATATATGATAAAGGCTGGATAAAATCTACTCAATTTTTGCTATAATCTAAGTTGTTACTGTTCATAGCTTGAGTAAAGCTGGCATGATTTTTCTTTGACTTGCTATTGAATTTAATCTAACGAATTACAGCCTCATGTCCTCATGTGACATTATATTGTTTTCTAGAATGAGACCTGAGAAACAGTTCTGTAAAGCATGACTACAGGACATAGTAACAGTTGGAAGTTGGGTTAGCATTCTCTAAGTCCTGCGTTTATTGACTTCTTCAGTCCTGAGACTCAGAGGGAAATGAAGATATCTACAAGGTGAAATAATCAAATGGGTGATAAAATAGCATCTTGACCATTAGGCAAGTATACAAAAGCCTCCATCTCTCAATCCAGGGTTTCTGTAGCAAAGGCTAGAGTGGAGAACTTGGCTTAGCCTGGGAAGTCTATATGGATTTCCCAGGTCCAAGTTGCTTGAATCTAGGTCATTTGACATGTAGAATAGAATTCAACTAGCCATGAAGATCAATAATTAACCCTCCTGATTTTGTATAGGAAAGTTAAAAGAATAGAGAGGGTAGTAGGTGTTATTGAAACCTGGTCCACACCACTGTGTCTGTGCCTAATCACCTGTCAGGCCACTCAAGTTTACCCTTTCAAGGCAATCTGCAAATGTGTGGGATTTTCCACCCACCCCCTCCCAGGAGTAAGTAGCCAATGACTGGTGGGGGGTGGTGTGTAATACAGGGTCATACCCACCCTGGAAAGGCCTGGCTTGCTTGTGTAGTTCCCACTGTCTCCCAGATGTCCCTAAGTAAGACTGGACACATGACAACCTTCTTGTCGTCAAACCCATCCTTTGTGATTTTCTTCTCCTCCCTGCCTTCCTTTCCTGATCTCCTACTGATGTTCTCTACACTCACTCCCTAAAGGAAGTTTTTGCACTCTGATCCTTTTATTATTTTTTTCACAGCCTATTTATAGAAAAAAAAAACCCTAAGACTAACAGCTTGATTTTTCCGGCCCCTAACAAGCAGGTCCTCTAAAGGGGTCTGAGCCTGGGAGAAAGCTTAGCACTCAAGAGTACAAGTGGTAACACAGCTGTATGTCTTCCAAGCCCTAGCCAGTGGGTGGCTCAGATTGACCAACAATTATTGTAACTCTTTTCCATCTGGGAAAAAAAGATCCGAGAGGGTACAGTAGCAAAGAGGTGGAAATTTCCCCTTGAGTTCCTACATCATAGTACCCTACCTATGTCAAACAAGGGGTAAGGTGAGAGCAACACACTTCTCAAAGGCTCAGCTCTTTCCCAGGCTGTTCCCAGGCTATTCCTATGGCAGTGGCAAGCCCTCCAAACTGCCTATGGCCAGCTCCCTGCAAGCTCACATCATCACATTAAGATGCGACAGGACTTGTCCCCAGCCTGCCCTCACTTTCGGACTCATCACACAGAACTCACTATTCAAACAAGACGGTTCTTTAATTCCTTCACTTCCTGGTAGGAACACGGCTCAGAGCTGTGACAGACTTGTAGAGCAGCCTTTTGGGTGTGCTTTATTAAAAGGTGAGATTATGCTTGAAGCAAAGGTTAGGCAAACATTTGCTTAATCCCTTAGAACTCAACAGAAAGAGAATATTTTTCTCAAGTCAGGAAGCTGAGAAAATGGCCTCCAGGTTAAGCAAGGTCTTTACTTAAAGGTCAAGCCCAAATATAATAGGAAAGATAAAACAGACTTGAAATCAGATTTTTTTTTTTCAAAAAAGAGAAACTGGTTTCAAGTGGATATTTGCGTCTTCCTTCAGCTCTTCAGAGACAGAGACAAAGAAGTCCACAAACTCAAGGCTAGCTCGGGGTGCACAGCAAGATCTAGACTCAAGACAAAGCAAAACAACATCCTACTTCACAAATGAGTCTGTCAGATACGCTAAGCCTATAGGCTAAAGATGATGCCCCAACACTGCAGAGAAACCTCGGATGACTGTCCAGGCAGCTGGTTGTTTCTGTCAACTCACATTTTTTTTGGAAGCTGCTTGCATGCACTTCCTGTTTTTATTTTTGTTAGGTAATATTATTTCCTTCTTGGGTCTCTGAGGGAGTTGAAGATTAGTTAGTTATAGTTGAAGATTAGTTAGGATAGAAAGTGAATCAGGTACATTTTGGACTTACCAAAATAGTATAGGTAATGGAATTATTTTCTCTGAATTTGTCAAATACAAATGGACTAGACATTGTTTAGGTATTTATTACTTGTATATATGGTATATAGTTATTGTACTTTTGTATATAGTTATCCTTATATTAGTTATAACTTTTTTCCTTTTTTCTTTTTATTAAAATAGAAAAGGGGAAATATGGTGATATTTTATTTGTACTGAAATGTGATTTTATTTGTATGTTAATAAATAAAGTTGCCTAGGGGTCAGAGCTAATAGCAAGCCATAGCAGAAGCTGGGTGTTGGTGGCGCACTCCTTTAATCCCAGCAGTTGGGAGGCAGAGCTAGGCGGATCTCTTTGTGTTCAAGGATACAGTCAGCCTGGAGACACACGCCTTTAATCTCAATACCAATTGTAGAAGACCTGGAGGTCTGTATAGATGGGCAGTGACGAGGAGGTCATGTGGTTGGGTTTACAACCAATGAGAAGGCAAAACAGAAAGTCAATAAAAAGGACAAACACACAGGAAGTAGGTCTCTTGCTGAGGGGAAGGACAGCAGTGGCAGTGAAGGGTAAGAAAGGGTTTTCTAGCTCTTAACTACTGCTCTGACCTCTTGGGCATTTAACTCTGCAATTGGCTCTGTGTTTCTATTTTAATAAGACTGTTCGTCTACAGTTCTATGACTAGATAAATGAAGAAATGGGTATGTCCTTTGGTGTTTCTCAAGTGCTATGGCTATGCCCTCCAAGTGCCATCACCATTTCTCATTCCCACTTGATTTAATAAGACTGTGTCAGAGACTTGTTTGAATTTGTTACCTGGTATTAAAATAACACAAGGACAGGTATATTTGATGGATGCTTTTCTTCTTTGAGATTTGGGGCAGGTGTTTCTGAGACTCTGGTCCTTGCAGCCATATGAATTTCTAACTGATAAGCTTGCTACATGGTTGGATTGGTAATTGTTATCTATAAGCTCAGTGGTCTCCATATTTCAGGACATTTTGTGACCATTAGGAAATGGGGAAAGTGGGTCACTGCTGATGGGCAAACCTTCAGGTTTTAGTATGTCCTTGACTCCAGCCTGTGCTTTACTCTCTGTTTACTGGTCTGCCACGATGTGAGCAAGCAGTACTACACACTTGTTGCTGCGGGATGTAATTCTGTATGCTGTATTCACATATGTATGTGTTGCTCTGATTGGTTGGTAAATATAATGCTGACTGGTCAGTAACCAGGCAGGAAGTATAGGTGGGGTGAGCAGATGAGGAGAATTCTGGGAAGAGGAAGGGCTGAGTCAGGAGTCGCCAGCCAGACACAGAGGAAGCAAGTTGACAAGGCAGAACTGAAAAAAGGTACCAATCCACGGGGCTAAACATAGATAAGAATTATGGGTTAATTTAAATGTAAGAGCTAGTCAGTAGCCTAGTGTCGATGGCACACGTTTTTAATCCCAGCACTCAGGAGGCAGAACCAGGCGGATCTTTGTGAGTTTGAGGCCAACCTGGTCTACAGAGCAAGATCCAGGACAGACACCAAAACTACACAGAGAAACCCTGTCTTGAAAAACCAAAAAAAAAGATCTAGTCAATAATAAACCTGAGCTAATTGGCTGAGCAGTTTGTAATTAATATAAGCCTCTGTGTGTTTATTTGGGGGACGTGAGTGGGAGAGATTTGTCCCAACCACTGGTCGGGCAAGACACAGGAAAACCTCTGACTACAACTTGTCTTACTTACTCTTCTATTGCTGCAAAGATAAACCATGCTCAAGGAAACTTATAAAAGAAAGCATTTAATTGGAGGCTTGCTTACAGTTTTAGATGGTGAGTCCGTGACCATCATGGTCAGAAGCAGGGTAGCAGGCAGCAGATATGGCACTGGAGCAGTAAGTAAGAGCTTACATTTGATCTATACACACCACACACACACACACAGAGAGAGAGAGAGAGAGAGAGAGAGAGAGAGAGAGAGAGAGAGAGAGAGAGAGAGAGAGGGAGGGAGAGAGGTGGAGGCTGGGCATGGCATGGGCCTTTGAAACCTCAAAGCCCACCCCCAGTGGCACACCTCCTCCAACAAACCACACCTACTAATCCTTCCTAAACAGTTCCACCAACTGGGAAACATTCAAATATATGAGCTATGGGTGATATTCTCATTCAAGTAACCAGAACAAGCCTGTTACTATGGAGTCGCATCCCGAGATTCCTTCTCCCACAACACGGGCAGTATGGTAGACATCTGTAAGCTTAGTGCCAATGGACAGTGTCACCTTAAAGAATGAGCCAAAATAAATCATTCCTTCTCTAGTTCTCTGTCAGGTATTTTGTAACAACAATGAAAAAAAGAAGAGTAGCTAACAAAGAAAATTGGTACTGTTATCCTTTGCTATGATACATCTGACCAAGTGGTTCTTAAGCATTTGGCACTGGTTTGTGAAAGGAATGTAAAAGAAGTTTGTTTAGGACTGAAGAAGCCCTAGAGTGTTGGAAAAAAGACTTTCGCAGACATCCTGGTGGGATTTAAGAAGGCCAGAATGCTTATAGAAAGGAGGACAGTAAAACTTTCTCATGAGGTTTCAGTGGAGAACAGGATTCTGTTGGAATCTGGATTACAGCCCACTGATGTTAAGCAGATCTTGTTGCGTTCTGCCCATTTCCTGAAATTTGGGGTCAGGAATAGCTCAAAATCATGCACCAATTTGCTTGTCAGAGGAAATTTGTGAGACATCACAGCATTCAGGCTACAACATGCTTATCGCCTCTGCTCTCAGCCACATTAACAGTGAAGGAGAGCAGAAAGTGGGTCAGAAAGGTGTGAAGACTATGAAATTTGGCAAGGAAGGAAATGTAGGCAAATTTAAAGTTAGGGACAAAGTGGCTGCAGACAATACAGTGTTGACTGTTAGATTAGTGAAATTAAAGAGGATCCTTGCACTCTGTACTGGGCCCATAAGAAATGTGCCTTGAGGGCCAGACCCCATCCACTAAAAACTATATGGACATAAACGAGAAAGGAAATTGCTTGAACAGAGTGCAACCACAAGTATTCCCTGTTTGAAAACAACCCCCAATGGATGTGTTTTCCCAGGTTTAGATGCCTAAGTATACAGCAGGCGCAACAGTTGTGATGAACGGGGGCCAGGCTATATTCAAACTAGCGGCAGAACTTGGTGTTGTTTCTGTGTGGTGGCTTGCAGGCATGCAAGGGTGTAAATGTGTAGATATGGAAGCTTGCACCTAGACTAGTCCATGCTGTGTACAGCAGAGTCAGATTCCCTTCATGGATAGAGTCATTGAGAGAAGCCCTGAAACAGAAATCTAAGTTATAGTGGATAGCCAGGATTTGGTAGATTCCAGAAATGTGGGATGCCTGCTCAGGAAAGAACGTCCACTTAGCTACTGAGTGGACCCAGCCCAACAAAGAGGCAGTAGAGCTAAAGGGGAGGGGCTACTCAGGTGTGTTTGAGTACAGACGATGTCATCATAAGCCCCATATGTCCCACACAGAGCCACAGCATTTGGTATTTGCTGTGTTTCAGTTTTACTTTGGTCTATTTCTCATTGCTATGCTTCCATTCCCTTGGCTCTAAACTTAAATTCACTTATTTTATTTTTACATCCTTCCATTCCAATTTTGCACTAACTATAGTTATGTCTCAGAGAAGTTAGCTACAGCTGTGCCACAGCCTGGATACTGTACTGGCTTGAAATCTTCTCCATTAAATACCTTAGACCATTGCTTTTGAATTCATCCCCAGTTAAATCTCAAGACATGAGCAGAATGCATGCCGATCCTTTGTTGGATTATAACATGAACAGATTTTAATCCAGTTCCTGGAAGAATCTTTGTTCTCCTCTGAGACCCCAGGAGACCATATGGCATGGTTGTTTTAGACTTGGGTTTCAGAAGACATTTTGACTTTTGAACAGTGTTGAAAAATACTAAGACTATGAGAAACGAATACATTTTACATTAGGAGGTGGGGGTCATGTGCCTACAGGGGCTAGAAGTGGAATGTTTGGGTTTATATATGAAATGGTCCCCATAGACTTGTGATGGAACTATCATTACCAACTGGTGGCATTCTTTTGGAAAGTTGCAGAACTTTTAGGAGGCAGGACATTACTGAAACATGTGGGTCCCTGGAGGGCATGCCTCCCAAATTATAGCCGGGCTTACCTTCAGCCCATACTTTATTGTAGTATGATCCAGTGAGATGTGAGCAAGCAGTGCTACACATTCACTGCCATGCTTTCCCCCACCACACAGATTCCACCCCCTCTTACTGGGAACTGAAATAAAATCACTCCTCTTTAAAGTTGTTCCATCAGGCATCTTGTCCCACCCACAAGAAAAGTAACTAGTGCACTTGCTGTTGCTAGGTCCATGCCATACACATTATTCACGCTCAGTCAACATGTCTAACACCTAGGACAGGTGTTCTAAAGTGAAGGACATTGGACAGATTGCTACCATTAAAGGAAAAAAATACCTTAATGAGCAGACTCTTGAAAAAATTAATTATTCCAAAGTAATCAGAAGGATAATATACACCTCTTTATTTTGAAACGTGGCAGGGTAGGGATGAAATCCATAAAGTTTACTAACAGCATGAAGGGTTATTAGAGAGAAAACTTTGGAAACTGCTGAGTGGTAAAATCTCTAGCGCAAGCTAATAATTTGCTGAAACCCAAGAGGAAGGCATTTTGTCTTAGCATGACCATTAAGCACAAAGTCCAACCTTTTAGCTCATGATTTATAGCTCTCCGAGCTCTGAAGACTTCATTAAAAAGAACTAAATAAAGCTCGACACCTCCCGTAGCCTGCCTGGGCTATGGAGAGATAAGCAGTCCTTTCCAAGGTCAGACTATAGGCAGCAGGAAGCTCATAGGTTCAAATAGGTTAAATGAGAAACACAATCAGTGATAAAAGGGGTGAAAGAGATGGAGAGTAGGGGGTAGAGAGAGGGTGAGACAGAGAGAGAGAGAGACAGACAGACAGACAAACAGAAGACCATCTAAATCTCATGCCCATGCTCTCTATGACAAGTTGTATCATCCAAGTACAGTTCTGTCAAACTACATAATCGTTTTTTTTCTTTTGAGACACATTCTCATGTAGTCCAGGCCGGTCTTGAACTTCTTATGAACCTGAGGGTGATCTTGAAGTTCTAATCTTCCTGCCTCTCCCTACTCAGTTCTGGGATTATAGGTGTGTGCCATTCCACTCAGTTTTATGTGATTATGTGATGCCTATAGCGAACATGATACTACTGGATTTCCAAGGATAAACCAAAGAGGGCAATACACTGTTCCCTGGATTTTGTGAGACCACTGGTCTTTGGAATCCTGCCTCCAGTCACAGAAAGATAATTTTTTTTTCTGGCTTCTGGATTCACGGGGGTCCTAGTTGACTGCTGGCTTTGAGTACTGTGATAATTTGATGTAATTGGCCCCCATAATCTCATAGAGAGTGGCATTATTAGGAAGTGTGGCCTTGTTGAAGTAGATGTGGTCTTGTTGGAGGAAGTGTGTCACTGTAGGGGTGTGTTTTGAGGTCTCTTTTGCTCCAACTTTATTCAGTATGATATACAGTTGGCTTCCTGTTGCCTGAAAGATGTAGGGCTCTCAGCTGCTCCTCTAGCACCATGTCTGCCTACATGCCACCATGCTTCCCACCAAGATGATAATGAACTGAACCTCTGAAACTGCAAGTGAACCCCCTCAATTAAATATTTTCTTATAAGAGTTGCCTTGGTCATGGTGTCTCTTCACAGCAATAAAAACCCTAACATAAGCACCATCAATATCTTCAGCAGTAGCTATATGAGCAAGGGAGGCTACAGAAGACTCCAACTCCAAGCCTTTTGCTAGTCCATGAAACAAAGATCATCAGTCCATACAGCAACTACCAATTTTCAAGTTCATTGGTAAACTGTCACTTTAAACTACTAAGTTTAAGAATGATTTTCTTGGGCAAAAATAACTAACTCTCCTATCTCCCTTTAGAGGTCAACACTTAACAAGAGCCTGTCAGCTTTTATTCATAAAAGGGAAGGTAGTAGAAGAGACACATTGTCTATCAAATGCATCACTGGTCCAAGTGACAACATGAAGGAAAAGCCGTGGCTTAGCAAGCCTCTGGCTGGCATGAAGTCTTTTCCTGTAGACACAATTGGCAAAAATACTCAGTGCCATCCTGCCCCTAACCTTTAAATAGTATTGACTTCAGAGCCTCTGTTGTCAACTTCCTTGAGAAAAAAAAAGTTAATGATAATGATGAAGGAGTATTTGACAGAGATCACCAACTGACTCCACCTCTGATTTTTCCTGTCTTCCATTGACAGTGTCTTATCAGTGCACTGACTGTAGACAAATTTCTAAACAGTCTTATTAAGTAAGAAACACAGAGCCAAATACAGAGAACTAGAGAAGAGACACGACTACCTTATCTTACCACCTTGCCACTGTTGCTTCCCCAGAGAGAGCTTCTTCCTGTCTGACTTGCATTTTTATTGCCTTTCTGTTCTGCCTTCTCATTGGCTCTAAGCCCAGTCACATGACTTCCTCATCACTGCCTGTCTATACAGACCTCCAGGTCTCTATGGTTGGTACTGGGATTAAAGGCTTGTGTCACTACGCTTGGCTGTGTCCTTGACCACACAGAGACTCTGCCTGCCATGTGATTAGATTAAGGGTGTGTGCTACCACTGCCAGACTTCTGCTTATGGCTTGCTATGTGACCTCTGATCTCTAGGCAAACTTTATTTATTAACATACAAATAAAATCACATTTCAGCACAATTAAAATATCACCACAACTGACCACTCTGAACGAAGATGTTACAGAAGTCTGTGATGCTCCATGCCACAGTCCTCTGCAGTCCTCCAAGCTCCACATAGTCAAGGAAGACAGGTCCATGCATCAAGTGTGTAGAGTCCCCAACATCCTTAGTCATCAGAGAAATGCAAATCAAAACAACTCTGAGATACCACCTTACACCTGTCAGAATGGCTATGATCAAAAACACTAATGACAGTCTATGTTGGAGAGGATGCAGAGCAAAGGGAACACTCCTCCACTGTTGGTGGGAGTGCAAACTTGTACAACCACTGTGGAAATCAGTATGGCGGTTTCTCAGAAAATTGGGAATCGATCTACCTCAAGACCCAGCCATACCACTCTTGGGCATATACCTAAGGAATGCTCAATCATACCACAAAGATACACGCTCAACTATGTTCATAGCAGCACTATTCATAATAGCCAGAACCTGGAAACAACCTAGATGCCTGTAAACTGAAGAATGGATTAAGAAAATGTGGTACACATACACAATGGAGTACTACTCAGCAGAGAAAAAACAATGACAGCATGAAATTTGCGGGCAAATGGATGGAACTAGAAAATATCATCCTGAGTGAGGTAACCCAAACACAGAAGGACAAACATGGTATGTACTCACTCATAAGTGGATACTATATATAAAGCAAAGGACAATCAGACTGCAACCCACAGAACCAGGGAGGCTACATAGCAGGGGGGACCCTAGGATGACTGTGGCTTATAATAAGTTTTGGTTTTACTCAATCACTGGGCAAGCCTCAGTGAAACATTTCACTATTAGGATAAGAATTTGTACTGTATCAAGCTGATAATAGATAAATAAATAAATAAATAAATAAATAAATAAATAAATAAATAAATAAAATGAAAAAAAAAGTGTATAGAGTCCCACCATTCTGTCTTCTCTGAAGCTACAGGAAACAAGCTATGGTCACCACAATCTAGACAAGCAGAGGCAACTGCCCTGGGGCTAATTCTTGGTCAATATCAAGAGAAGATTGGTAGTTGAATGGATGTCTTAACCTCTTCTTCCTTGGATGGAGTAATAGTGAGCTGTGTTCCATAAGGTCCCTCTGAGAGTCCCTATGGGACCAAACCTCATTACACAGTACAGCAAGCAGCCCAGAAGCCTCCTTTCCATGCTCACCCACTTCATTATTCTGGGACCACTTTCCAGACAAAGAACTTCTGCCAAAGTCCCTATCTCGGGTCTGCTATTAACACATTTCCCAGCTTCCTGAGCAACCAAGTGTTACCACAAACCTCTACTCTGTCTGCCCTTGGCACACTCTGTGAATTGTGATTTCCATTGTGTCTCCCTCAGTAAACAGGCCGAAGTTCTTGAAGAACAGTTGGGACAGCAGACCTCCGGGTTCCAGATCTAGATCCTAGGACTGAGTCTGTCTCCTCACCTACCAGCTGTGTGGGACTTTTATATGGCACAGTTGTTTCCTCTTTAGTAAGGAAAGCATAACGATTAGGATGATAATAGTAGTAGAAATGACTGTGAATTAGAGTGAGGAAATACATGTAAATTGTTGGAAAAATACATCATTAATAACAATAAAACAACAAATATGCTGTTTTGTGTAGTTTAATAAAGTATTAAGTATCTTAATACTAATAAATACTATTAAATAATAATACTTTATTAAACTACACAAAACAGCATACTTTATTAAACTTGGTGACAAATAAAGGACAGTCAGGGCTCACTCTTTCCCCCAGACACAGTAAAGAATAAATGACTGGAAGACAAAGTCAGGAATTCTGTCTGGAATCCAATCAGAATCTCTGCGCGGCAGCTACATGAGAAGACTGATATGTGTGGCTGGTGAAGTGGCTTCTGATGATTCAAACCTCATGAAGTTCATGGTGAAATGGGCACAACTGGAGGCCTGAAATTGAGGAGGAGGAAGACTATGTGCTTCCTATAGGTCTTACAAAGTTGATTGAAGGATCAGAAGCCTCTTGCTTGGCTCTTGCATAGTTGTAATGCCTGTGTAATGTGGGTAGTGGTGCCACACCTGGAAAGGAAAGATGGCTTCTTGCCTGGGGTGCTCACATCTTTACATATTCAGTAAGCAAGATATGGACAAAGCCTATGCACTTTATGTATAAAATTCATCAGGAAACTTAGCTGAGGATCTTTTAATCAGGAAACTGTCATTGGACAGAACTTTTACTCTTGGGAATAGGTTGGAAAGCAAAACTTTAAGAAATCATGTATTTTTATAAACTTGTGTGTGTGTGTGTGTGTGTGTGTGTGTGTGTCTGCTTATCTGTGTGTGTACCATATGCATGCATTGCTTATGGAGGCCAGAAGAGGGCATCTGTCCCTAGAACTAGAGTTACATGCTATTTTTAACTGTCTAATGTAGGAGCAGAACCTGGGTCCTCTGCAAAAGTAGCAATTGCTCTTACCTGCTGAGCCATCTCTTTAGCCCACAAAATTTTTAAAAAGAGAAGGGGAGGGGGAGGGAGATCAAAAGAAAGGAAGAAAGAAAAGTAAAAGAAAAACCCACATATGAAAAGAAATGGCTCAGTAATTAAGAGCACATACTTCTCTTCCAAAAACCCAGAATTTGATTCCCACCATCCATATTGGGTGTCTTACAACCAACTGTAACTTTAGTCCTAGAGGGATCCAGCATCTTCAGTCACATGTGCATACACATAATAAAGATAAAAATCTTTAAATGAAAGCAGAGATGTTTTAAAAATGCTATAGACAGAGTTGCAAGAGATCAGTCAGGACTTAGAAACAAAAGTTGATACTTACTTTGTATTCCTAGTTTGGGCTACTTAGAAATGTCCACCACAGAGACACATAAAACAGCCCATAGCAGCAGAATACACATTTCTTTGTGCACACAGAATGCTCTCCAGAACAGATCACGTTAGGTCACAACGTAAGTCTGAAGAAACTTGAGAAACGTTAGCAGGATTGTTTGAAGTGGTAACTGCCTATGTTAGAGAAGAAATACCTCAAACCAACAATATACGTTTTACTTCAGAAATCCAGAAGAGTAAACTAAGCCCCAAGCTGGCAAGAGGAAACAAAAAAAGGTTCATAACAGAAATATACAAACTAGAAAATAGAAAGATAATAGAGAAATCAAGAAAATTATGTTTCCTATGAAAAATTGACAAGTTCTTAGCTAGACTAAGAGAGTAAGACAGAAAACAAGTCCATAAATTTGAAAGTGAGAAAAATTACAACTGATTATGTAAATCAACTACACACCAATACACCAATGGACAAGCTAGAAGAAACAGATGTTTTGGAAACATACAACCTACTAAGGCCAAATACTGAAAAACCCATATATCTTAAAAGGCCCATGTGATGACTAGTATTAATTGTTAGTGTGTTAGGAGCTAGAATCTCACGAGAAATGCCTACAGGGAAGTGCCTTGATTGCATTAGTTGATGTGGGGAGACTCATGTTAATTGTAGGCGGGAGCATCCCTGCATCTGGGACTACATAAATCAGAGTAGGCGCGCTAAGCATTGGCTTTCAGTCTCTCCTCTGTTTCCTGATTGTGGACAGCGGGACTGCCTTGACTTCCCCACCATTATGGACTACACCTTGAACTGAGCTTAGATAGCCCTCTTCTCCCTTAAGTCGATTGTCAGAATATTTTATCACAGCAACAGAAAAAGAAATCAAGATAGTATGTAACTTCTGAAGAGGTTAAATTAGTGATGAACAACCTCTTGAGAAGGAAAAGCACAGGAGCAGATGGTTTACCTGGAGAGGTCCCGCAGACGTTTAAAGGTAAGGCAACATTAGTGTTTCTCAAATCTACACACACACACACACACACACACACACACACACACACACACACACACTCACGTATACACACCAAAATCAAGAAGAGTAATACTTCTTTCTAAACTGGTTTCATGAGGCCAGCATTATCCTAATATACCAAAATACCAGAATAGAAACTGCAGGCCACTATCCATTTCAGAAAGGAAGAGAGAGCCTAGAAGTCTACCCATGATTGTATGGTCAAATACAAGGGATACTAAGACAATAGTGGAAAAAGGATTGTCTCTAACAGATGACATGAGGACACAGTTATATCTATAATCAAAACAATGAAAGTGAGCTGATCTTCTATCATGAGCAAAATTCAAATAAGTGTATTAATTAAGTGCTGAAACTATAAAACTCTTGGAGCTTTCTAGCATTAGTCTTGTCAATGTTTCTTGGATAGGACACTAAAAGTCCAAACAACAAAATAAAAACTAGGCAAGTGGATTGACAGAAGACTGAAACCTTCTATGCAGCAAAATGGCCAGCCAGCACAGTTAACAGAAATCTATATACTGGCCGGCGGTGGTGGTGCACGCTTTTAATCACAGTACCTGGGAGGCAGAGCCAGGCAGATCTCTGTGAGTTCGAGGCCAGCCTGGTCTACAGAGAGAGATCTAGGACAGGCACCAAAACTACACTGAGAAACTGTCTCGAAAAACCAAAAAAAAAAAAAGAAAAGAAATATATTATACTGTAGAAAATATTTGCAAACCACATATCTGAAATGGGATCAGTACACAAAACACATAGAGAACACATTAGCCAAAAAAATTGCCAAGTAACATTATTAAAAATGTCAAAGAACATTAATAGATATTTCATCAGAGAAGACACACAAATAGACAACAGGTGTATGAAATTATTTCACTGTCATTAACCACCAGGCAAGTGAGAAATAGGATTGCAATGAGATATCATTTCGCACCCATTAGAATGACCATTATCAAATAGTAGAAGATAATAAGAACTGAAAAAACTGGAACTCAAGCATAATGTTGGTAGGAACGTAATATGGTGCAGCTACTGTGGAAAACAGTATGGAAGCTCCCCATAATGTTAAACCAGAACTGCTTTATGATTTGGCCATACCACATCTGGATCCAAAAGAACTGTAGTCAGAATCTTCAAGAGGTAGCCATACTTCCATAATGATTGTGGCATTGTTCATAGTAGCCATAACTCAGAAAACCTAACTGTCCAACAGTGAGTGAGGGAGGGGATCCAAAGAAGGACTAGATAGGGAGATAGGCAGATGCACTGCCTCTCCTAATTTGTAATATAAACTATAAAATATAGTAAAATTATGAAATACATTACTCAAAAGTTATTTCATAATGCCAAATAAAATGTCTTCATTCCTTAAAAAAACTGTCGTGTTGTAATTTTAAGAGGAAGTGCTATGTTAAGATAATCCTGGTCTTTATTTATTTATTTTTTTATTGATTTTTACTTTCAAAGTATCCAACACCAAGAAGCTTACTTTACATGTTCATATCTTAAATAAGTGATACTTTTGGTCTTTTAACAGAGTTGAAATATGATAAACTGGAAAGGAGACAAATAACTTTATTTTTCTCTTCATAATTCATTTGAAAATGTGATTAACTGGCTAATCTCAACATTCAATGTCCAAACCAAAATAAGTGCTATAAATGCTAGAAAAATGTTAAATCTTCCTTTAGGAATTGTGGGAAAAATCTTTAGGACAAAAGCTAAATAGAAAACAGAAATTGAGATGAGTGGGTTGGGATTAGGTTATTTCAAAACTAAAACTAGATAAAGCAGCTTTTTGAGATCTACTAGTTTTTGTGAGCTAGTTGAAAAAATATATTTAAAAGTACCCTACAGGTTTGGACACTACTGTTCCCAGAAGACAGTAAGGAAAATCTCAGCACCTGGCCCAGGTGCTTCCTACAAGCTATAACTTCCTACAAGCTATTGGTCAGTAAGGCCCCAGGGGCACCCAAGACAACACAAACTATTGCTATTGCTCTTGGTTGCCTACTAAAACTAGATGGTGAGACCTACTGCTGAAGACATCATTTACTTTGGATATAGGACATAGAGAAACAAACTTTGACTGACAAGGAGACTGTCGTTCTTTAGGCTACCTTACACAGTGCCAGATGGTACTATGGAGGATGCTAGGGCAACAAAGTCATAGTCTAGCCAGTCCTGGATCTTCTATGATACAATACTGACTTGCCCTCAGAAGCCAGAAGAGGTCATTGGTCAAGATGTGACCACTAGTGCCATAATGGCATAAAAGTTATGAAAGTAACTAACTGGTTTCTGTTTGGATACGAGGCCTGCTCCACAGGAATGATAGGCACTGGGGGTGGGAGTGGGATTCCTTCTGTTGTTGTTTTGCCAAATAGTCATGCCAAACTGACAACGAAGATGGGCAGCACCTTGCCCTGACACCTTTAGATATTTTTTTTTTCCAAGACGGAGTGATGAAAAAAAACTCTGTTGATTGATGGTGGCAGCTTGCAAAGCTATACTTGAATATTTGAGCAGTGTCAATAAAGGTTCAGAAAGGCATCATCTGGATGGCATTGTGAATACTATATTATCTTACAGGATTGTACTGAAGAAAAATAAGTATCTTCTTTTAGAGAATAAAGAGATACATAGGGTTTTCAAAAAATTTTTTTCGGAGCTGAGGACCGAACCCAGGGCCTTGCACTTGCTAGGCAAGCACTCTACCACTGAGCTAAATTCCCAAGCCCAAAAATTGATTTTTTAAAAAACTGTTAAGTATTGAAGTCTGTGTTCAATGCCCTTATTTTAAGGTGAAAGAGAGAATTTAGGGATCACCAGAGGACTATCTCCCCCCCCCCCCACTTCGTAGTTGCAATTAAATACTGGCTTATAGGATCAGAGGCTGGATAGTTCCACAATGGTCTCTGAAGGGTGGAGAGTCAAGTAAACTGGAAACAACTCATCTCAAGAAGCTGGAAGCTTCTCAAGAGGGACCAATGATGCAGTGCTGGTCTGAGGCTAAGTACCCTGGTCACTGGTTCAAGGCCATAATCAAAGGCTGAAGAATCTTGGGTCCAATGTCTACAGGCAACAGCAGCATCAAACAAACAATTCCTGGCCAAAATGCATCCATTCAAGAAGTGATGTGTGCTTGCACACACACACACACACACACACACACACACACACACACACACTCAAGCTTCCCACACATTCCATGCTTCTGCTCTATCTGGGCTCCCAGTCTATTGCCTGGTGCTGCTCATACCCAGGTGGGTCTTTCCCACTCAGTGCTTGACCCCCACACTAACCCTCTCTGGAGACTTCTTCGTGAACACACTCAGTTGTGCTCTGTTTTTCTCAAGCCAGTCATGTTGATAAACCAAAATTAAATGACAGAGAAAAGAGAGGACAGAGAATCATGCAAAACAAGTCTGTTCCTTTGCAGGAAAAGGGACTAACAGAAGGTCTTGAAGACAAAAGAAGTAGACTTATTTGTATTTTGTGAAATGTTACTCTTAGATTAGGGCACAGAAGGAAAGGGTGTAGAATGGCAAGGAGCAACCAACAGAATGAAAAGCCTGTTTGTTGGGGCTGGAGACACAGCTCAGCAGTTAAGAGCACTGGTGCTCTTCCAGAGGACCTGGCTTCTGTTCCCAGAACCCACTTGGTAGTTCACAACTGTCTGTAACTCAAGTTCTAGGGAATTTCAGCTTCTGAGGACACTGCATGCACATGATGCACAGAAATACTTCCAAGCAAAACACCCAAGCACATAAAGTAAAAGCAAATAAATCTTTAGAAAAAATTTCCATGGCCAAGCTTAAAGCAAAAAGAAGGCAAAGTCAATATTTATTTAATCTTCAAGTTCATTTGGAGGAAAAAAGAATCAATAGAAATAGCCAGAAAATATCTTAAGAGAAACAGCAATGAAAAGAATATGTTCTTACTAACGTAAAAATAAACTGAACAACGATAAACTTTCAAATCAAATAGCTCTGGCTAACAACATGGCAAGCAGATCAATAACACCAGTGGGTCCTACAAGGGACCTTCAAAACTCGAATGCTCAAACCGTAACACAGGAACAGCTCAAAAGAACCACGCAACAGCACAGAGAAAACTGTGATCCTCGCTCTACCTTATATGTGCAAACTGCACTCAGCCAACAGGAAGGAACTGGATGAAACACAGCGCTAGTAATTTAACCACAAAGTGGAAAAGTAGGGATGAATTTTAGCCCAGTCTGGGAGGACAATGACTCCTTTTGTTGCAGAGGACGTCACAGTCCCTCTGTCTGGTTGTGCCAGGGGACAGCTGCAGAACAGGCACAGAGAGCAGACATTCACCTTAGAAATTGCTTTCTAGGCAATTCTGAACTGTGGGGTCCGGATTTCATGGCTTAAAATAGCATTTTTCACACTGGGATCGGTAGACTGACCAATTGCTTCAGAATCTCTCCAGGTCAAATAAATGGGGCAAAAATTTCCAAAAGATACTATGTAAAACCACTCCAGCGTCTATCTTAGACATACTTGGAACAGGCTGTCTAGGACCACTAGTCCTCAGATCATGACATGGAGACTTATTATTAGTTATGCTTACGTTTGTTTCTAGCCAGCTTTTAAAACTTAAATTAACCAGTTTCTATTACTCTATGTGCTTCCCTGAGTCTTATTTACCTTATCTACATACAGTTCCTCCTGCTTTCCTGCTCCCTCCCTGTCTGGCTGCTGGGCCCCAGCTGTCTAGCCTCCAGCTGGCTTCCCTTTTCTCTCTGCCTGCCAGTCCCACCTCCTCTGTCTAGCTATTGGCCATTCAGGTTTTTATTTGGCCAATCAGGTGCCTTAGGCAGGCGAGGTGAAACAACAACACATTTTTACATAATTAAACAACTGCAACACATCATTACATAGTTAAACAAATATTCTGCAACATAAACAAATGCCATATGTCTTTTCATAGTTAAACAAATATTCTACAACACAAACAAATGTCACACACCTTTACATAGTTAAACAAATATTCTATTCCACAACACATACTGAATAAACTCTGTCTTAGATGTGCAATATCAAAATACATCTCACACTTAAATGTTTTAACCCATGTTTTTAATGCAAGAGTAATCTTAAGAGTTCCTGGCTGTGCTGGATAATTTTATGTCAATTTTACAAAAGCTACAGTCATCTGAGAGGAGAAAACCTAAATTAAGAAAATGCCTCCATAAGATCAGGCTGTAGGGCATTTTCTTAACTAGTGACTGATGAGGGAGGGCCCGGTCATTGTGTTTGGTATTATCCCTGAGCAGGTGGTCCTGGGTTCTATAAGAAAGCAGGTTGAGCAAGCCAGAGGTAGCAAGCCAGTAAGCAGCACTCCTCCACGGCTTCTGCATTAGCTCCTGCCTCCGGGATTCTGCCCTGTTTGAGTTCCTGTCCTGACTTCCTTCGATGATGGGCTACAATGTAGAAGTGTAAGCCAAATAACCCCTTCCCTCCCCAGTTTGCTCTTGGTCATGGTGTTTCATCACAGCAATAGTAACCCTAAGTAGGACGCTGGCTCACAAGAAGCACGGTCAAGCAGTCTAGAAGGACAGCGTTTCAGAGGGATGCTGGAGGACAACTGGTGTCCCCACTGTGCCATGCTAGGCACTCCTAGAGGAAGGTTCCTGATTTTCACCAGCTTTGCTGACTGTGAGCACTCCCCACGATCCCTGACATTTTTTCTGGCTTTACAGAATGCTGTTGTCATGGTTGGCTTCAAGTCAAAAGGGTTAAATAGAAATCTTCCTCTAGGTTGTCTAGGAAGATCACCTGTCTTTTGGAGAAAAGGTAGGAAATAATTTGACACTTGTTAGGTCTGGCTTTCATGAACAAACTTCTGCAGTCTGCACCTAGAAGCAGCAACTGTCTAAGTCTGAGAGGTCAAAGGTCAGTCTTTCTCGGTTTCCTTGCTGTGGAAGCTCTGAGTGCAGTTGCATTCTTCCGGTTAGGCTGCTCTTGGGATGGCTGGATCAGAAGAGGGAAGTCAAGGCCCTCTTCCTGTGCGCACTGACCTGTTTCTGTTCATAAACAAGGGGCTGGTGAGGAAACTGTGCTCTGAAAGTGACAGGAGAAGAATTTTTCCTAGTGTAGGATGGAAGGTGAGATGCTAAAACGTGGGAGGGCTACATAACTCCCCGTCCCCCACCTCTCAAAAAAACTCCTTGGAGAGACAATGTCACAAAATCGCACACTGATGAACATCCACCCTAAGCCCAAAGAAGACCAATGTGCTTTAATGTAACAGAGAACCGATAGTTCACGGATATGTTTACAGATTCACAGTGCACCTACATCCCAGAAAGTTATCTTGTCAATTTTTCAAATACAATAAAAATACCCCCAGTTATCTAAAAGGCCTGAATTTTCTTCATGTATTTTGATTAAAGCAACTGAGAGGTTGAAGAGATGGTCCAGCAGTTAAAGAGCACTGGTTGCTCTTGCAGAGAACAAGGGTTTGGTTCCCAGCACCCACGTGGTGGTTTACAACCATCTATGACTTCAGTTCCACAGGATCAGATGCCAGTTTCAGACCTCCACAGCTACCAGGAGTGCATGTAGTGCAAAATACTTAAACATATAAAAGCAAAGCAACCAAACAAAAAGCTCCCCCCCCCAACAACATACTGAGACAGATTGAATTGTAAAAGCAGATATTAAAAATCTAGATATATTTTCTTAAGCCTCATATTATACAATTTTTTTTTACCAATTTTATAATTTGGAGAACAATATTACTTCTCATTAAATTATTTACATTCATATAATATTTTGTTACTCTCACACATGAATATGAACATTTTCCAAGTTATTATTTACAATATCACCGATATTGATACATATGCTCCATGCAAAAGTTACTTGGAGTCCTCAATAATTTTTGAGTGTAAAAGAACAAAAAGCTGGAGAATTGAGTTTGTAATTTGAAATCTACATCTTACCAGAAGATGGCGCCATGAACACATAAAACTTAAACTAAGGCTTCAATTTCTGTGGAAATGAGATTTATGTACACCAACTGACAATGAGATGGCCTTTCCCCAAAGGAGACCCTTCTCTGGCTTTGGTTGCTCTTTATGTGAAAAGGAAATTGCTTTAAGTAGCCTGCAAATCACTCTGAGAGTGGGTAGGGATGCCTCACCAATCATGCTCCCCCCTCCCCAACCCCATCGCCCAGAAGCTAGTATTCCCTTGGCCAAATCCATAGACTATATCTCGAGCAACGTTTTGCTGCATGGTAGCCATGCTCTACAGTCGGACATGTCAATTCCCTAGCATCACGGAGAGCTGTAGGATGGAACCCAGAATTTACTCCTTGGGGACTGTGTTCTGAGAAACCACGTTATTCCAAAGACACACGCCTACCCTGCTGTAATATCACTGATTACTGTGGGCTGAGCCTTGGGAGTTCTCTTCGTAACTAGCCTGGGCGTTTCTAAAACAGGCGTATTTCTCTTCTGTGTATTAATGACAGTGCACCTCGACATAACTTGTTCCTCTTGACTCTGTGTCTGTGCACTGTGAAAGGTAATGTCATCCTCATGTGGAGACCTAATTCCGGAGCAAGACCGCTTCCGCTTCTGACCTTTCTTATTTCCTGTTTCGCATATAAATCCCTTTTGCTGTATTGACTCAAGCTTGCTGGTTTTCCCTCCAGATTTTTATCTCTGCTTTCCTGAAGGGAATCCCCATGCCTTGTGCTGATTTAACACCCCATCCTTACTCCAAATGACTCACACTCCTTTCTCACCCACTGGCAGATGAGAAAATACAGCGCCGTGTCTGTGGAATGTCAGAGGGAAGCGTGATGCCCCAGCACGGCCCATGCACTGCAGTCTCTCCCATCCCACCCCACTGTCCAGGCATCCTAGTAAACATGCTCGATCACGGAGTCTTAGGTGGCCAGTCTTCACAGACCACTCACAGCTCTGCCCAAGCATGCCTGAGACCCAGTCACCTTTGACTTTTGCCAGAAGCTGGCCCGCCCAAGCACAGATGAGCAATGCACTGTGGTATCCAGAGGTCCATGGTGATGGAATCAGTACTGCAGCGGAATCACAGCAATAGCATTTCCCCTTGGTCCCCACCACCTTCCAGATTACTTGCTCTGGTCCCCACCCTCCTCTTGTTTTCGTTGTTTCCTTCTTTCTTCAACCCCTTATCCCTCCCCCCCTTTTTTTGAGAGGAAACACTGCTTCTGCCATCCCTTCTGCAGTACAGAACCCCTAAGCATCCCTTACAGTGTATGCCAAGTTATTTTTTAATGTCCAGATGTGTATTTCATGTCTGCATGTGTATTGAGTGCACCCAGGTCTCCATTCATCCTCACTGTGAGGGGTTAAGAGGTTAAGAGTGTGGAGACATCACCTGGCTGTAGTGTGTATAGGAGGGAGGGGTCTCTGACAGGAGATTATGAGCAGCTACAGTGATCCTGGTAGCACACCCATGACTGAATGCTAGTGGCTTTAAAGGCAAGAAGAAAGACCAGGAGCAACATATGTACACACTTACATTCCTTTCTCCGGCCCTTGCACCACTCTAAGACTCCACCCCCAGCAAGACCACCACCACTGGTACCCCCAGGATTGAGAGCTAAAATTAACCTCTTTTCTTTATATGTATCCAGTCAGTGGTATTGGGCTATTATTAAAAAAAAAATGCAAGAGAAGCTCTTAGTCCAACAATAACTAGCTCTTCCCCTCTCTTCTTTCCCTTGGTCCCACCTCTATAGGATTTATATGCAGCCTAGACTGGTCTCAAACTCACTATGTAGCCCAGGCTACATAACAATCATCCAGCCTTAGTCTCCTGAAGGCTGGAATTATAGGCCACTACCACTATTCCTAGAAAAAAACAGATTTTCCTCTATATTTGGAATTGCAGTTTCTCTTAAATTGGGTTTCCTGACAATCAAACCCCAAGTCAAGGATTTTCACAGGACTGATTTGTTCAGGGGGTAATAACAGGGGGCAGAAAGATAATAAAAGTTTTCAAGGCTCACCCAAATGCTTCTGAGTTCTGAGGGCAAACAGGCTTTATTTCTCTACGTGCTAGCAGGATTTATGTTAACTTGACACAAGCTATAGTCATCTGAGAGGAGAGAACCTCATTGCAAAAATGCCTTCAAAATACTGGGCTTCAGGCGAGTCTGTGGAGCATTTTCTTAATTTGTGATTGATGGGGAAGGGCCCAGCCATTGTGGGTCCAGTCCATTGTGGATGGGGATACCCCTGGGCTGGTAGTCCTGGGTTTTATAAAAAAGCAGGCTGAGCAAGCTATAGAGAACTAGTCAGTAAGCAGCACCCCTCCATGGTCTCTGCATCAGCTCCTGCCTCCAACCTCTTGCCTTGTTTGAGCTCCTGCCCTGACTTCTTTCAGTGATGGACTACGATGTGCAAGTATAAGCCAAATAAACCTTTTCCTCCTGAACTGGCTTTTGGTCATGGTGTTTCATCACAGCAATAGAAACCCTAACTAAGACACTCTAGGAGAAAATGGCTGGATCCAGCAACAGATATGTATTTGACTGTTTAAGAAACCGCCCTGCTTTCTCAAAGCTGTGAATTTTTTTTTTTTTTTTTACATTTTTATCAGCTTGTGTGTAGGAGGGGTCTAGTTCTTCCAAGGTCTGGATATTGAGAAATGCAAAGTGTTGCTGTGGAAAATGGAAGAGCTAAATCAAAGGAGACAGGTACTGTTTTATGGATCAGAGAATCAATAATGTAAACTTGATAATTCTCCTGCAAACTGGTTTACAGTCAAAACCCCAGCAAATATTTTTATAAAAGAAGTTACTAAGCTGGTTCTAAATAGAATGTGGGTGTGTGGGGTGTCAGCATGCTCAATAGGTAAATGCATTTTCTACCCAAGCAATCGACCTTAGACTCCTGCAGGCTGTCTTCTGAACGCCATATGAATGAATACATGTGTGGACAACCCCCTCCCACTCCGTGCCACACACACCAATTAAATGTAATTTTAAAGCTATGTAAAGTTATATGGGAATGCAGAAACCTTAGGACAGTGAAAGCAATTTGGAAAAGAACAAATAAACCAGCCCGATAATACCCCCCCCCCCATATCAAGAATTACTTTAGTCTGGTAGTCAACTTGAACCCCCTGTAGCTGGGGATTGAACCCAGGGCTGTGTGCATACTAGTCCAGGGCTGTGCTGAGCCACAGTCCCATCTGCGGGTCACAATGAAGCTCTGGTGCTCTTGCCGCACAGCACAAAACGCCAATGAATTTCACCTGCACACGAGTGGTCTGACTGCGGTAGTTTTTGGCAGTCCCCAGGTGACTCTTCTCTGCAGCCTAGATTGGAAACAGTTGGATTTTTAATAAACACCTTTCCATGAAGCTCTAGGGGGCGCCCCAGGCTGGTCACTGACTGGAGAATTACATTTGTGTATAAATAGACTATCATGCAGGCATTCTGAAACCAGTTTTTCCCCCACAAAATCAGATCCCCTGGGTGAAGACAAGAGAGCATAAAGAATTTAAAAGCAATGGACTTGACAGCCGGTGGTATTTTTTCCCCGAAGAACCATCCAATATTTGGCATATGTGTGGACTGGAAACATTGGCAGTTTCTAATTCTGTATTGTTATGCCCTCTTGGGAGGAGTATGCATCATTTAAAAAGTTGAAACCAATCTCGGTGGTTTCCAGAACCTCAAACTTGCCTGGAACCTTGTAAACTCTCCGCAGGGAGCGCCTCCACGTCCTGCATGCTCTCTCTGCTTTAATCATGGTGTTTCACCACTTTTCCAAGCTTGACACCTTACTGCCCCCATCTTTGAGTTTCCCAGGTAGGGAAAGAAGCTCCCACTTCCCCCCCTCCCCCATTCTGAAAGCAACCTCCGTCCTGGAACCCTGCCGCATCAGTCCCCACTGCTTTGGGAGCGAACGTGACACACCTCACCGGAGGTCATCATTGACTTCCTGTACTCTGAATTGTTTCATAGCCAGAGTGACTGATACACTTCAGTTCCCAAGCACCCCATCTTTAGTTGAATAACTACTGGTAGTGCTTGCATGCGGAGGATGGGTGCACAGTTGCTGTATTAGATGAACTTGAGATGAGTTTGGGAAAAGGTTTGTGGTTTTCCACGTTCTTGCCCTTGCTCAGCAACCTGCCTGGTGCAGAGCAGCCACAGGACATGATGGCTTACGGGAGTGAGTGAGTCTGTGTTCAATAAGCATTTCCATAGGCACAGATCATCTATGAGCTGTTCACTCCGAGCTGGCTCTTCTCTCCACTTCCCCACCTCCTCCTGCTCTCATTTTCTTTTTTTTCTTTTCTTTTTTTTTTTTTTTTTTTTGTTTTTTCGAGCAGGGTTTCTCTGTGTAGTTTTGGTGCCTGTCCTGGATCTCACTCTGTAGACCAGGCTGACCTTGAACTCACAGAGATCTGCCTGGCTCTGCCTCCCGAGTGCTGGGATTAAAGGTGTGAGCCACCAACGCCCAGCTATTTTTTTTTTAAATAACCCACTGAGTCCAGTTTACGCTGCCCAAATATTCATGGGTATGGAGTTATCTCCTAGAGTGTGGTCAACCCACTAGGGACTGCACCCTTAACAAAAACTGATTGTGCCTTCCTTAGAAGTCATCACCTGTCAATAGGCCCTCAGTAATGGGCCATGAGTCCCTCTCTTTGCCGTGTTAGAGTCTTGATCTTGTGTAGGTCTTTTGCAGGCAGCCATAGCTGCTGTGAGTTCATGAGTACAACAGTCCTAAAGAGTTACATTTATTTTTTAGATTATGTGTATGCATGCATGTCCATGTATGGGGATGTGAAGATACTAGTGGAGGCAGGAGGCATCAGATCTCCCTGGAGCAGGAGTTACGGGTGATTACGAGCTGCCTGACATGGGTTCGGGAACTGAACTTGGGTCCTCTGCAAGAGCAGCAAGTACTCCTAACCACTAAGCTATCTCTCTAGCCTGATGACTTTTAATTACTCCAATGAGTTCTTCCCTCCTTGTTTTTCTTCTTTCTTCCTTAATATTACAAATACTTTTTATTGTAATATAGGATTTCAGGTTTCCTGTTGTTCATGTGAGATCCTGGTACCACTTTTGCTAGTTCTTAACCTCCAAGGTTCCTCAGAGTCCTTTGGAGGGCTAGTTCAAAGCTAGGCCTCAGGGCTTCACCACCACAGCTTCTGAGTCACGTGAGGCCTAAAGCTGCATTTCTAGCAAGCTCTCAGGTACTGTGGCTGCTGCAGGCAGCAGCTGTTCCTTAGAGAGCCACTCAGTTGTTCTTGGGGTGATCGTCTGACATTCTGATTTGAGCTGAGCAAGTGCATGCCTTGGATGGGAAGTTTAATGTGGTCAAGCCGAGTTGTGGGGAGCTCCTGGTGTGTGATACTGTGCTAAGGAGGCTGTGGGTCCCCAGGCCAGATGAAGGACTGTAGAGCGTTGTCCATAACCTGATAGCTCTCAGGGCATGGCAGGAGTAGAGCTGCTCCCTACCCAAATCAGACCTGGGCTCACTCAATCCATAGGAACAAAGGCCATTTTAGAGTCCCTTAAGCTGCTGTCTTCCAGCCCGAAAACTGGCTCCTCAGAAATCTTGTGACTGGCACTCTGTCAGCTGATAAGCCTGGAAAGTGTCTGTCTCCCCTATAGCTCTCCCTCTCCCAGCTTTGGAATTTGAACAGTTCACTTTGGGCTTTGGTATTTGGACCGATGTGCTGTTAGCATTTGCCTGCTCTTAATCCAGTACACGCAGGCAAATTAGGTGCATTTCCCAGCCCCACCCCAACCCCAAGCCGTGCGCCCCTGACTCGGGCTATATAAGCTAGTCCATTATTTCAATAAATGAGCTGTCCTCTGATAGTCTCCTGGGTCGTTACTGCTTATCATGCTCATCTCCGCCCCAGACCCTGTTTCCCCAATTCCCCTGTAACCTGAGACCACTTGTCATAATGGCCAATTGGGGGGGCAGAGGGGTCCCATGGGAG
>CABHPH010000794.1:9950-47985 GCA_902168325.1 Peromyscus nudipes
TTTTTTTTTGCATTATGATATGGCTATAAGCCTTTGGGGGTCAGGGAGTGGAATGTGGTGGTTTGAAAGAAAATGGCCCCCAAAGGGAGTGGCACTAATAGGATGTGTGGCCTTGTTGGAGTAGGTATGGCTTTCCTGGAGGAAGTGTGTCACTGTGGAGGTGGGCTTTGAGGTCTCATATATGCTTGAGCCAAGCCCAGTGTCACAGACCACTTTCTGTTGCCTATAAGTCAAGATGTAGGACATCCAGCTACTTCTCCAGCACCATGTCTGCCTGCACGCCACCATGTCACACCATAATGATAATGTTAGCCACCCCAGTTAAATGTTTTTCCTTTATAAGAGTTCCTGTGGTCATGGTGTCTCTTCACAGCAATAGAAGCCCTAACTAAGACAGAGGCCAAGGGTGCTCAGGCACCTTTTATAAAATGCTGAGGTATTTGAGGTATTTTCAGAGATCCTGTGTAATCTCCTCCTGTGCCTCAAATTGCCTCTATACTTAGAACACCTAATTGTTAGTGTTCTATTTGGCCAGGGTTCTAGCTTCATTTCCATTGCTGTGATAAAATATCCTGACAAAAAGAAAACCAGGGGAGAAAGGGTTGATTTGGCTTACAATTCCAGATTAGAGTCCACTGTGGGCAGGGGAAGTTAAGGCAGGAACTCAAGAGCTAATCACATATCACATCCTCAGTCAAGGGCGGAGAGACATGAATACATGCAGTCCTATTTGGTTGACTCAGCTAGCTTTCTCCCCTGTGATGATGTTCAGGACACCCTATCTAGGGAATGGTGCCACCCATAATGGTCTGGGTCTTTCTATATCCAAGTAACCAAGACAATCTCCCATAGACATGTTCCCAGGTCAAGCTGCAGTAGATAATTTTTCATTAAGATTCTTCCCAAGGGAGTCTAGGTAGTGTTGAGCTGACAGTTAAAACAAGTCAACAACACTAGAAATTCTCTCTCTCACACTTATGTGTTGGCCCTTAGTCACCAGTGCAGAGCATACATACGGATTTGGGGGAAACGACTGGATCATGGGTGCTCTGACCTCACCATTCATTAGTCCATTGATGGACTCATAATCTGATGACATTGCTGAGAGATTGGAGGAAATGGGCTATAGAGCCTAGCTGGAGAAAGAATGTCACTTGAAGGGTATACTTTGTCTCCTGTCCCCTCCTCTCACTGTGCCACCAAGTGAGAATCTTTGCTCGATTCACCCTCTCACCTTGAGCCCAAAGCAGCAGGTCCAACTGAGCATGGATTGATCCCTCACAAACTGTGAGTCAAAATAGGTCCTTCCTTCCTTAAAGTGGTTACCTCAGTGGTTTTGTCAGTCAGGGAAAGCCCAATAGAGACATTGCTACCAAGAGTGGGGTTGTGACTGTGATTATCCAGTAATGTGGTCCAGAAGCCCTTGGGCCAGTTTGCTGAAGGACTTTAGAATATTATGGAGGAGATGACTAGAAAGTCATTTAGGCTTAAGGGGTGGTTTGGGTGGGATTTCAGAAGACCAGAATGCTGACAGGAGTTCAGTTAAGTTCCTAAGAGGTTTCCAATGAAAACAGGTGTCAATCTGACTAAAAGCCACTCCTGTTACATTCTCTAAAGGAACTTGTGCACACTTCATCCATGTCCTGAGATTTTGTAGGAAGCTGAGTTTAAAGGCAACACAGTAACCTGATATAGGAAATTTCAAGGATTTGGAATGGTTGTTGTTGGTTGATTTTAGCCAGATTTATAGTGGGAATCAGGAGCAAAGAACAGAGAAAGAAGGATTAAAAACCCTGGTCTTTGCCAGAAAGGAAGAATATTTAAGTTTAGGCCCAAGGAAAGTGTGGCTGCTGGAAAGATTAGAACCATTGAAAAGAAGCCAAGTACTGCAAACCAGGACAACTGGAAAGACACCATGAGGCCATTTCAGATGCCAACAAGATTCTACCCAACATAGGCTCATGGCTATCAATGAGTAAAGTCCTTTGAAAAGCTGCTTTGAGATGAGAGCATACAGTACCTCACTCTCACAGTTCAGGTCACTATTTCCCCAGAATTCATTTCTCAGCTGACCAAGCACTCAACAACTTCTGCAGGAAGCCTTGTTACTGTTCATGCTGGCAGTGGATCCTGGAGTCACAGCATGATGCTGGCTTTGTGGGTATGCGGAGTACAAGAGTTACAGGGTCACGGGACCTTCCACCATGGTTTCAGAAGGTTGGAGAGGCTGAGCAGTGTGTGACAAGGTCAGGATATGAACAGGGAGCTCCTGAGAGGGCAATCATGAAGTTGCAACGGGATGCTGAAGACACATTGAGACCCAGGAAGCAGTGGAGCTTGGCACTTGGAACATCTGCCAAGGAAAGCAGCAGAAAACAAGCAGAGCCAGCCTGGGAGGGTGGCTGCATGGGCTACAGCTGCATGGGCTGCAGAGGTGGAGATTATCAAGCCTTTGGAGTTTATGCCACACAACATGAGTCACTGAGACCATACATGGAGCTACAGGATTTAATGTTAGTCTTGTTGGGTTTCAGTCTTGCTTTGGTTTGGTCTTCTTACAGGATTCTTAGTCCTCTCTTCTAGAACAGACATACTCTATGCACTATATCTTAGAAGTATGTCATTTATGTTTAAAAGTATTTTAAAGATTTATTAATTTTATTTTCTGTGTATAAATGTTTTCCCTGCATGCATGTGCATGCCTGGTACCTGTAGAAGTCTGAAGAGAGTGTTGGACCCCTTGAAACTGGAGTTACAGATGGTGAATGTGGATGCTAGAAACCAAACCCAGCTCCTCTGTAATAGCAGTCAAGCTGAGCATTGTAGTACACAAGTTTAATTCCAGCACTTGGAACGTATAGACACGTGCATCTCTGAATTTGAGGCCAGCCTGGTCTACATAAAGAGTTCTAGGACAGCCAGAGCTATGTAGGGAGGCTTTATCTCAAAAACAATTTTAAAAATTAAAAAAGAGGGAGAGAGCAGTATGTGTTGCTAACTGCTGAGCCATCTCTCCAGCCCCTTACAACTTATTTTTCACTATTAGAGAGGCTCATGGCTGAGAGTCAGCTATGAATCTCAGAGGACATGTAGACTTAGGCTTCTAGGAAGCTCTGGAACTGTTCAGATTTTAGGTGTCTGTGGTGGTACTAAATGTGCTTTGCATTATATGACCCGGAGCCTTTGGGGCCAGGGATGGACTGCTGTGGTGTTGCTATTCAGAGCCCCCTATAAGGCTCATGTATTGAAGGTTTGGTTCCCAGCTGGTGGTACAATTGAGAGCTGATTGGATCCAGAGTACTAACCTCATCAGTGGGTATGCCTTTGAAGGGCAGTATAGCTAGTGTACCCCTAGATGCTCTGTTTTCTAGCTGCCAAGAAGTGATCAGCTCTCTTCCTCCCTGATACCTTCCATCATGAAGTTCCTACCTCACCACAGACCTGAAAGCAAAGGAGCCATCTGACCAGACTGGAGCCTCTGGCCCAAATAAACCTTTCCACTATTCAATTGTTTGCCTGGGGCATTTTATTACAGCAGTGGGAAGTTGAATGGCACAGTAAAACAGTGTACATAGCTGTTACTCTATCGTTTATGGAATAGTAACAACACACAGCAGGAGTTAAACATAGACACAATGAGAACTTAAGAAAATAAATCTGTGGTTGGCATACACACACGCGCACACACACGCACACACACATCATATACACATGCAAAAATATTTAAAAGAAAATAACTGTTTAAACAAAACTGATAACAAAGCAATGTAGTATTTAAAATAGATGGAAAAATTAGGGCTAGACTTAAAAATTAGGGCTCAATGGTAAAGAATACTTGTTACTCTTCCAGAGGACCCTGGTTCAATTCCTAGCACCTACATGCTCAGTAACATTGTAACTCTAGTTCCAGGGGATCTGATGCCCTCTTCTGGCTGCCATGGGCACTGCACACATGCGGTTCACAGACATGCAAGCAAAACGCCCAAACACATAAAATAAAAATAAATAAATCCTGAAAAAAAAAACCCTGGAAAAATTAAATAGAGGACAATCATGGCTCAAAGGTCAGGAAGAGAAGCAAACAGATATATATGCACTGCTAGAGAGCACCTTGCATGTGAAGTGGGGAACTATCCCCTGAAGATGGACCACAGTAAGTAAGAGCTACAGATCCTAAACACACAACCAAGCAAGGAAAAAGAAAAACTAGCACTACTAAGCCATCAAAATAAAACAGAATCATAAAAGGTGCTCAGCTAGGGGCCAGAGAGGTGTCTCAGTCATTAAGAGCACACACTGCTCTTGCAGAGGACCTAAAGGACCTCAGTTCAGTTCCCAGAACCAGTGTCAGATAGTTCACCACCCCCTGTAACTCTGGCTTCAGATGATACAATGCCATCTTCTGGCCTCTGTGGGCACTGCACTCATCACACACACACACACACACACACACACACACTTAAAAAATAAATCCTAATAAAAATATATTTAATTAATCTAAATGTCAACAGGAAAAGAGAAAAATGGAAAGGATAGTGGCACAAAATAGTAAAATTTGACAGATCTAGATAGAGTTAGAGAGGGATTTAAAGCTAACTATACCAGTGATTGCCATGAATGTAATTAGTTTATACTCCAATTAAAAGGCAGAGACCATCAGACTGGGTAAATAATCAAGGTATATATTATATAAGAAATTTATTTAAAATACAAAGAGACATAGTAGATGTACAAGGTACATCTGTGTTGTACAAGAAATGTATTTCAAATATAAAGAGATATATAGATAGATATCAAAAATAAAATGGCAGAAAAAGATACTATGCCACATAGTCAAATGCTGTGGTGGTGACAGGAAGGTAGTCTCCATAGACTCTTGTATTGGAATCTTAGTCACCAGGGAGTAGAACCATTTAGTTCTACTAAGGATTAGAAGGATTAGGAAGTGTGGCCTTGTTGGAGGAAGTGAGTCACTGGGAGTGACCTTTGAGGTTTCAAAGCTCACACCAGGCCCAGGCTCTCTCTCTCTCCCTTTCTCTCTCAATCAATCAGGATATAGGTCTCAACTACTTCTCCAGCACAATGTCTGCCATGCTGCCATGCTCCCCATTTCTGTTTCTTTGGTTAGTTCCAGCCACATACAAGAGCCCTTTTGTTCTTGAACATCCCCAAGGTCCTGTGCGATGAAAATGTATCACACTGGGAATGGGTGTGGTAGGCTGGAGCATCTTCTTGCTGCTGTTTGTGGCATCATGGTGCTCACAGCATAGTTCATGTGTTTCCCAGGATGACCTGGACTCTTGGTGGGAACCCTGCTGCAGCCATATGAAACACAGAACTCTGCTAGGTCGGCAGAAGACTCAGGCATCGCTCAGTACTCATGGGGGACTGTTGCCATGACCTCCTGATGCTTTCAAACTTGAGGATGCTGAAGCCCTTTACACAAAACTATGCAGTTCTTTAACAGAGCCTACTCAATCCTGTTCGACACATTGTTGTTGTTGTTGTTATTAGAGTGTACATGCTCATGTGTGTGTTCAGATGTATGTTTAGGCTCACATGGAAGTGTATACACAGGCACATGGAGGGCAGAAGTCCATGCTGAGTGTCTTCTTTTATTGCTCTCCACACTATTTGTTGAGATGGGGGTATTTCCATGAACCTGGTGCTCACTGGCTTGGCTAGACTGTCTGGCCAGCAAGTCCTAAGGATTGTCCTGTTTCCTCCTCCCAAGTGCTGGGATTATGGATGCACACTGCCACACCTGGCTTTTTATGGCACTGCTGAAGAAGCCAAACTCAGTGACCCTGGTGCAGCAAGCACTTCGCCCACCGAGCCATCTCTTCGGCCCCCTGCCATGTACGTCAAATAACCTCTGATTTTATTACATTTTTTTTTACAAGTAGAAGGATCATTTATAATTTGCATATACTAGGTAAATGCCTTGTAAATGGTGGTAATGCTTAGGGAGACATGACAAGAGGGGAGTCTGCTTGTGCTGATAACAGTCATGGCTTCCCTTCAAACAGTCTCTCTTGGGTTGTCAAGATGGCTCAGTGGATAAAGGAACTTGCCACCAAGCCTGAAGAACTGAGTTCAACTCCCAGGACTCACCTGGAGGAAAGAGAAGACTGATTCCCACCAGTTGTCCCTGACCTTTACCTACATGCTCTCCCTCTCTCTCTCTCTCTCTCTCTCTCTCTCTCTCTCTCTCTCACACACACACACACACACACACACACACACACACGCAAATATATAAAATACAAGAAATATATAAATATTTCACTTCCTAGTAGAGTAGGGTGGACCAGTAGATTCAGAATGATGCCAAGCGTACCTTCTTCACAGGTGACTAGGATCCTCAGCAGATGGCCTTTCTACAGACAACACAGAATTCTGTCCCTTTGCCTCTCTGGTTTCAGTGACAGGAAGGGAGCAGAGGGGCTGGTATCTGAGAGTTTACATTTAGGATCTGGGCAAATTGCCTACTTAGGGACAATGACAACCCAATTGAGATCAATAGGCTTCTGCAGATCAGGGTGGCTTTGGACCTTTCCCTCTGTCCTGGAGCTACCCGAGAAGATACGGAGACGACAATGGTCCTGACGTCCGAATTGCTTTGCTCCTTAAATGCTCCCTGCCCCTTTGTTTCTTCTTATTTCACCCCAAATCCATCTCCCTGGAGACCAAAGTCTTTTCATCATCCAAGGTCAGCCTCCACGCCTGGAGCTACAAGGTACCCCACTTCTACAGGGCCCTGTCACGTTTGCCAGCTCTTAGATTTCATCCTTCATCCCAGGCACACCACGTGTCTGATCATTTCCTGAGCATGCAGGACCCTGCAGGGGGGCAGGCCCCTCTGCATCCCCAAGATACCACCCACCTGGAGGACTCAGTGCACTCTTGGACTAAATCGAAGGAACCAGATGAGTAAGATAATCAGAACAATCTGAAGAAAGGTTTCCTGACAGCATAATAAAGGATGAGCTGGAGGAAAACCAACAGCCACCCCATCCATCATCACTCCAGGATCAAGCTTCTCATGTATGCAGAGCCCTGCTTAGGGCTGGTGAGGCACCCTGCCTCCTCCTCCTCCTCCTCCTCCTGAACTAATCGGCATTGAGACAACATGCACCTTGCACAATAGCACCAGGCACGAAGCACCCTCCTGCACAACATCAGAGGCACGGCAGGATGTGCTTAATTGCCAGGTGAGGGAAGCACTAACTACAAAGGAGAGTGATTCCATGCCAGGATGCAGGAAAGAGTGGGGGTCTGGGTGCGGAAGGAGCCTTCTGAGAGCAAGGATGCAGGAAGGGAAAGAATGTAGAATTATATCTGGCCCAAGGGAAGGGTGGTACCTAACTTTCTGAGAGCAAGGATACAGGATGCAGGGGGGAGAAAGGCTACCCCAGGCAGACAAGGGAGATGCTTTGGCAGCAGGGGAAATAGATTCAGGTGTGCTCAGGGCCTTTGGCAGGTGAGTGTGGAAGAGGTCACAGAGGTGTGAGGCTGGCAAGTGGGGTGGCAAACAGGAGCTTTGATTTCTCACAGTGTTTCCTCTTTGCCTGTGGTCACCTATGTTCAAAACTTGCCATTTTCACAGGTTAAGTCTGAGAGGCCAGAAAGAAAAGGATGGATGGATGGATGGGTGGATGGATGGCATTGCCCCTTCCTCTGCCATGTCACATCAGCAACTATGAGGCAGCAGGGAGGTTGGATGTGAAAAGGGCACCAGGCTGTCCCTAGAGGAGATATAGGCTCAGCTAAAGTTTCAGAGGATGAGCAAGGGACAGGCATGGTTATAGAAGCCCCCTGTGGAGTGGCCAGATGAGAAGGCAAGGATGGGCCAGGGGCAGTGAAGGTGACATCTTATCATGTCATCTGAAAGGAGATGACAGGAGGTCATCAGGACTGAATAGAAGGGGGGCAGGTGGAAAAATAGGACTCTAGGGGACAAATACGGGCAGGAGGGGGGGAAGCTGACCATCACAGGGAGGGTGGGCCGCCTCTCTCCAGGTGCTAGGATGAAGGACAGATGGCAAATTCACAAGCATTGGTCTGCATCTCCTGTTTTAGGATGCTCCGACTTGGCTATGTGATGCATCCTGAAAGATGTGTGCATGGAAACATGGGGGTGAGGGAGAGGGGGTGATGCGTTTGGGAGCATCTGGAAATGCAAATTGCAAGGAGAGAGCTGAAAGCAGCCTGGCTAGCAAGGACATCAGCATGGGGACTGTTAGCTCAGCAGAGTTTCGGAGGCCAGTCTGGTATCTGGGTGAATAGGGGTGTCCTAATACTTCTTCCTGTAAATCTGGACCAATTGAGGGAGGGCTTTTGGTGTATGTGGCAGGCACTCTTGCAGGGCATTTCATGGTCTATGTCTTGCTGGCGGTTCATCTGTCTTACCTTTCCCTGTTGCTGTGATAGAACACTCTAATAAAAGCAACTTAAGACGGAAACGATTTATTTTGGCTCAGTTTGAAGATACAGTCCACCATGGTGGAGAAGTCACAGCTGTGGGAGCCTAAGGCAGCTGGTCACATGGCATCTACAGCCTTTTTGTTTTTACACAGTCCAGGATCCCAGCCCAGGGAATGGTCACACCCACAATGGGCAGGTCTTTCCACCTCAATTTAACAGAATCAAGATAATCCCAAAGGCATGCCTCTTTAGTGATTGTAGATCTCATCAATTAATGATTAGATTGGCCCTCTCACCATCTTCAGGCAGAAAAAACAACCACCTGTGTGTTCTTAAACATGTGTTTGAAAGTCCTGTGAGAGGCTCTGTCTGCCCACGACACCCAGCCATTCCAGGGAACTGTGATTCATCACCTGGTCCACACAGCCACTGAGGGGCCACCGTGCACACAGCATGACCCCACCTTGGGGAAAGCTGGCTGGTTTAGGGGTAAGCATCTGACACAAACTAGACTGTGGTGGTTTGAACGAGGATGGCTGCCAAGGCTCATATATTTGGATACTTGGGTCCCGGTAGGTGAAAGTGTCTGGGAAGGATTAGGAGGTGTGGCCTTTTTGGAGGAGGTGTGTCACTGTGGGGTGGACTTTGAGGTTTCAGAAGACTTGCACCATTCCCAGTTAACTCATCTGTCTCATGGTTGTGTCTCAAGATGTGAACTCTCAGCTGCTGCTCTAGAAGCACCATATCTGCCCTCCTGCTGCCGTGCTCCCCACCACGATGGTCGTGGATTCTGACCTTCTGAAACTGTAAGCCTCACATTAAATGCTTTCTTTTACTGCCTTGGTCACGGTGTTTTAACTAAGATAGACTGATTAGATTCTTTCCCCGTGATTCTAGAACTTGAATTAAGAAATAAATGGTAACTTTTCTCTTGTGGCCTAAACAGGCCAGTAGTAAACTCAGGAGTTAGGGGTGGCCGGGATGAGAAACACTAAAGGGCACTTGGTGGCAAGAGCAACCAAATGGCCCTGCTGGCTGTCCCAGAAGGTGCTGTGCAGGCTGCTGGGAGAGATGACTAACAGCCTTACTCAAGTGAAACCCTGTATGCAATGCTATCAACTGGTCAAGCAAGACGCACCCATGGGCACAGTGCTGGCACGTCTGTCATAAGAGTGACCAGCTGTTTTCTGATAGGACCTGAGATCCCTTCCATAGGAGGGAAGTGATGTCCAGTCTTGTGAATCTGCTCGAAAGCTGGTGGCTGGGATGATCATAGCCCTTAGAGGGGAAGATACTGCTGTTTTTGTTTTTGTTTTTCTTAATGGACACGATGTGCCTCAAGGTGTCATAGAGTGAGTTGCATTTATGTCCATACGTTGGTGCTGAGGTCAGCCAGGGTCAGAGAAGCTTCATTTTGCAGCAGGAGCATTAACTACAGAGACTTAAAGCTGGTCAAAATAGAAGAGTAAATGACTGTTGAGTTCGTGACCATAAAAAGGACATCTGCTCAACCCCTCCAAGGCTCAATGAACAACACAGAAGAGGGACAGAGAGGCTGTAAGGGCCAGAGGACAGGAGAGAGCATAACTCCTGTCCCAGGGGATCTGACGCCCTCTTCTGGCCTCCATGGGCACTGCACACAAGTGGTGCCTATACATACATACAGGCAAAACACCCTTATACAGAAAATGAAATAAAAAATTCAAACGTCATAATGGCTGCCTTGAGGTGAGGTGAGCCACTCTGCTTGACCATGACCCTTTGCCTCAGACCTGGCAACAAGGGATCTGGGTCACTTCAGGCTGAAGCCTCTGGACTTATAAGAGAGAATAAGTCCTTCTTCCGTTAAGTTGGCTCTCTCAGTCATAAAGACGGAAACACGGACTAACACAGTCACCGTAACAGCCTCACCTTTCTCCACTAGCATCCAAGTGGTGGGTGCTGGGGCCTGGCCTCTCCCCAGACTTCCATGCAGGCTGTAATTTCAAGGTCTCTTTGTCCATTGTCCTGGGTGATGAACAGGTCTCCCCCATCTGACCTTTACTTTTCTCTGAACCCCAGCTTTGTCATTGACACATCCCCTCAGATGCTGTCCTATTCAGTGAAACCCAATCCACCTCAAACAGAGTCCCTCAGGACTCAATGAGCTTCTACGCCCCAGTGTGCCAGCCAGACCTGGGGACAAGTGAGCTCAAAGCCCTCCCCTTGCTGTGTCTTACTGATTTTCCACGATGTCTGTTGTGGTCTGAGTGTGAAGCGTCCCCTTCAGGCTCACATTTTTGAACACTTGGTCTCCAGCTGGGGACACTGTGCTGGAAGGTTGTGGAACTTTCAGGAAGTGGAGCTTCACTGGAGGAAGTGAGCCACTGGGTAAGGGCCTTGAGGTTTTACGGCCTGGCTTCACTTCCTGTCTATTCTCTGCTTCTTGTTCCTCCAAGATGGAAGAAGCTGTACATGCACACTCTGGCTGCCTGGAGTTGCCTGCTGCCATGCCTTCTCTCCATGATGGACTGCGTCTCTCTGAACTGTATCAGAATGAGACTTTTCTCCCTGTTGCTTCTTCTCAGATCTTCAGTCACAGAGCTGTGGCCTATGGTGAGGAACTCCTTCAGCCTGATGCTGGTCCACATTCCTCCATCTTGATTCAGGTCACCCTCTGGTGTCCATAAAGCCTCCAAGGCAGGCAAAAAAGGTTTCTGAATGGAGTGATGGCGGCTCCTCTGTAAGTCAACACAGAGGTCTCCTTTCTGATTTGGTCTTTGGGCAGCCTGAGGCTTGAAGGGTGAGTATGCTGGCTCACATAATGGGTCCACTCTTCTTGTTGAGTGAAAACAAGAGGGTCTTCTTCTGTCCCCAGAGAAGGTCTAGCTGGGGAGAACCAAGCCCAGTGGGCCAAGGATCTCATTCTGCACAGAGGGAGACTTCGAGCCTTAGCAGAGGGGCTGAGCTGTGCTCCTCTCCAGGAGAGATGCTTCTGCCTCCAGTGACACCCACTGCTCACCCATCCCCACAGTAGGAAAACAGCTCAGGGCCTAGACACCCTCAGAAGCCAAAAACGGGCATGGCTACAAGGGAAGACGGGTTCCACTGGCCTCTGTAAGCCAGACTACAGGTGTAACTTTCTAACTTTGAGTGGACACGGTACCACCATGCACACTGTTGCCAGTGGCCCTACACAGGGCAGTCTTGGCTCTGTAGAAAGCATGGAGAGGCGGTGTCTCTAACATAGCCGCTGTGGGAGACAGCAGGAAGTCCTGGAAAATCCATGGAATTGTCACCTGACCCACTAGACTATTATACCCAAAGGACAGAAAGCTGGCACTCCAATAGATAGCAATAAAATTTGATTTTAGTCCAGACTTGTCCTCAAACTTGGGATCCTTTTGTCTCATCCTTTTCAATGTTGGGGTTTCAGGCATACACACCTTCTCAGAGAAGCTTTATTCATGATAGTCCAAAGTCAGGAACAACTTGTTTTTACATATAACACCCCCACAATGTGGGGTACAGCTATATAATGGAATATTAGTTAACCATAAAAAGTTTTTGACACACACTACTACATAGATGAACCTTGAGGATCTGAGGCAAAGACACAGTGAAGCACTGTAGGATCCCAGTTCTATGGGTCCCAAGAGGCGTCACCTCCACAGTGATAGAAGGGAAAAGGCAGATGGCCAGTGGTATTGGATGGTGACTGAGTTTTGGTGTTTTAGATATGATGGCTACACAGTGTGCATGTGTTTCATGCCATTGAACTGAACGCCTAAAATGGTTTAGACGATACATTTTATGTTCTGTACATTTTACCACAATTAATAAAAATCAAAGCCAAAAAACCTTACAGGGACGTTCTTTTGAAGTTTTTCAAGGGGATTTTCTCATTAAGCACTTCTCAGCCCAGCACCCATTGCAACAGGCTAGCTATGAGTACTCCCTGGGTGTGTAACCAGCTACTCAGGCAGGTCACTGCTGACCTTTGCCTAGTGGGCATGTGTTAAGGTCAGGAGGCAGTTTCTGTCACAGGGCTGGGAACCCCTGTCAGCCCTGCTGAGGACATTCTGTCTGAAATGTCCAAGGCCTGGTCTTTACCAGCTGAGGTGGAAGAGTGATAGAGACACGTGATAGAGACAGGGCTGGAAGGGGAAGGGTGTCCCAGCCTGGTCATGGGGATTGGGAACAAGAAAGAGCTAATATGTTGTTAGTCACACTCTTCTTACCCCCATGTGGCTTATTCAGCTGCCTTCCAGGCTATTCTCAAGGAAGTTCCCAGAATGCTTTGCCAAGAGCAGGGCCCCTGGAACTAAGTTAAGTACCTAGCAATGGCTTCCCAGCATCAGTAAGAACCTCAGCTGCCCCCAGCTCAGCTTAGATGTGTGCTTTCTATTTGGTCCTCTGTTCCCACAAGGGCAGGAAACCGAGGCTGCAGCACTCAGACTTCCTGTAGTCTCCACCCTCTGACTTTTCAGCGCATCCCGATGGCATCCCCTCCTCCCTCGCTTGCTTCTGGCCTGTGCCTAGGCTGTTCATGCTGCCTAGTACACCCTTCCTACCTCTTCTCTGCACAAGGGGTATTTTCTTCGCTGGAGCATCTATTTGTGACACCTGCCTTGCCCTCGGCGGGCCTTCCTGGCCACTTTGGGTGGGATAGGAGCCTCTCCTCTCCTAAGGCTTCAGCACATAGCATCAACCCTGTCATGTCTGAGTATCTCTACATTAGAGCCTGGAACGAACTATATACATTGCCTGGTGCCTCATTCATCTCTCATTCCAACCCTCAGGGCCAGCATTAGTACCATCCCCAGTTTACAAATGGGAGTACCAATGCACAGAGGGGTGAGAAGCAGCCTACCTAAGGTCACACAGACATTGAGGGTGGGGTTAAGATTCAGATCCTGGCAGCCAGCTGCCAAAGTCCCACCAGGAGTTTTTGATACTGGTATCTGCCAGTCTCTCTCTCTCAGTGTGTTGACTATCTTTGGGGGCAGTATGCTATCTGTCCGAAAACTCAGTATCTAATTAGAACCACACCTATAGGAGGTGTGATTGTTAATCTTAGTTGTCAACTTGAGATCTAGAAGAATTGCCTGCAAGATAGGTCTCTGGGTATGCCCATAGAGGATGAACTCGATCAGGTTGAGATGGGAAGACCTGCCTACTGTGGGTGGCATCATCCCCTCGGCTGGGGTCCTGGATGGCATAAAAAAGAGGAAGTGAGCTGAGCACAGGCATTCGTCTCTCTCTGCTTCCAGACTGTGAATATAAAGTGACCATCTGCCTCATGCTCCTGATGCTGTGACTTTCCCAGCACTGTGAACTGTATGTAACCTTGAGCCGTGGGCCACAATAAACCAATTCTCTCTATAGTTGCTTTTGTTAGGAGTATTTTATTACAGCAACATAGAAGTAACCAGTAGAAAGCTCTTGGTAAATATTTGCTCAATGACTGAGTGACTTCAGGAGAGGTGGCAATGCCATTTGAGGATCTTGCAGAATAATACAAGGCTTCAGAGGAGATGGGACAAACCCCCAGGGGAGAGATGGTCAGGAGGCTACTTGTGGGAGGCAGGTCCTAAAAGGGGGTCTCAGCAGGATGTTACTAGGGTGAGAACCGGGAAGATATTCCCAAGAGGACAGAAGCTCAGGGGAGATTCCATGGACTCTGCTTCCTGCTGTGCGTATTTATCTTATGCCATCTGGGGCAGAAATTTCTAGAAGAAAAGTGGTAAATGGGTGCCAGGAATCTTGCAGCAGGGTTCCATAGTCCCCATGGCATATTAGAATTCCCCAGGAAGCTGGTTAAAAAACATTTTTTTAAAAAAAGCATACTCTGCCATACCCTGGAGATCCAAGGCTGGGCCAGGGAATCTGCATTTTCACACCTTGGAAGGGGCCTGACAAAGCCATGAAGACAGAGAAATGTGGCCACAGAGACTGCGGTGTGGTTCCCGTTCTAGGTGCGGTTACACAGTCAAACAGGAGTGTAGTTCACAGGGAGAGAGTTTCCAGAATGACCCGAGGCCGGGTCCATGACACCCTTCCATACATCAGTCTTTGTGGTCAGGAGCAGTAAGGGCGAAGTGACACCTCATTTAGGATGGAGAGCCCACCGACATGGCCCTTGCCATGCAGAACACCCTGCCACGTTTGCGCTCTCTTCCTCTTCCGTCCTTGAAACAAGCTGAGGTGATGACCTCACCCGTTAGCTTCCTGTTTACTCAAAGGATGAGGTCCAAATGCCTGACCTTGGTGTTCAAGGTCTCCTGCCACCTCGCTCCTACCCAGTCTCTGATCCCTCCACACATGCACCAGTAAAGGTCGGTCATGTTCACAAGCATGTACTGTCACCAGACACTGCTAGAGGCACCTGGGATAGAGGGGAGAGGGACGAGGTTCTAATCCTCAGTCACTCACATGACAGGAAAATGAGGCGGACCAGAGAACAAGGAATATGTGGGACTGGAGTTGTCACACGAGATTAAAAGGTACAATCTATCGGCACCATGTCCTGGGTGTGACTCCTAGGACATGTGGCATCAATTGAGATCCCCAAGGACGAGAGGCTGGCACTGTGGATGTGGAGGAGCCACTCTGAGTGCAATGGCCCTGGGCAGGGATGAGCTTCTGCTCCAGGTGGCTGGAGGGAGGGAAGGGAAAAGGACAGAGGTCACCCGGGATGGGTGGACATGGAACATTTAGACTGTTGTTTTCTTCAAGTAGGAGAGGAAATAATGGAAGAAATGACTTTGGCTGCTCCTGCAGTGTAGACAGAGCTGGACTTTTGAGACCAGCCACCCTGGGTACAAGGCTCAACTCAGGTCAGTGGGTCCTACAGTGGGGTGCCCTAGAGAGTAGCTAGAAATGGGGAGCTCACTTTCTACAGTTCCTCCAGGCCACTGGGTTGTGACCCCTCCACCATGGGAGCTCTACCAGGGGAGGTTAGGCAAAGTGGGCAGGGCTTGGGACAAGCCCTTCTCAGAATTGCCCATGACAGCCTAGGGCTCCACTGGGGAGGGAGTCTTGGTAGGGGCTCATGGAGGCTCCTGTGAACCCCCTGATGCATGCTCTGCACAGTGGGGGAGTGGAGAGCAGTCTCCTTCTTGGTGCATTTCTTATGCTGACCATAGAAGGCCATGGCCAAATGAGGGAAAGCCTCTACTTGTTTTGGGGTGCTGCCAACTCACCCCAAAGCCCATGAATTTGGGGATACCTACAGTATCTCAGACCAGGTTGTGAACCTTTGCATGGGACCTCAGGGGTCAGACACCCCTGTACATTTTACAGACAGGGAGTTGAGCACAAGGCCGGGGATGGGGCACGGCTTCACCCTCTCTTCCCCGTGAGGAGATCACAGCACCTTTCCTATGGGGGGGCACAGCTTGTCCTCAACATAGGAGCTCTGAAGTCCCCACAGAGACACACACCCCACAGATCTTCCATCAGCGCAAAGCCCCCATCCCTGGCCAAGTCTGGACCACTGAGCTAGTCACAGAGGCCAGGCTCAGCTGTTCCAGTGACACCAGGAGTCCCCCAGCACCTCCGTCTCCAGACTCCTTGATCATGGGACTTGGCTTGTAGGCAGGTTGAACTCTGCCAGCCCCTGCAGCTTTGCTGGAACTTAAGGGCTAATCCTGGTCACCAAAACACATGTGAGCCTCGAGCTCAGGGCTGGGTTTTATCAAGCTTGTTCTCAGAGAGGCAATCAGACTGTAGGAAACAGGTACGTGGAGGCACTGGCTCCCCGTGGAAGGAGGAAGCAGCGGGGACCCTCAAGTGGTGTGGGAAAGAAGTCGGTCTCTTCCCTTCTCAAACCTCCTGATCTTTTCCCACCCTTCCGCATTTCAGGAGGCGGAAATGATGAACATGCACACGGATGATGGAAACAGGGTCCTTGAGATGTCTGAGCAGTCCCTCTGCCCACTCCGCATCACCAGCACCCAGCTGCCCTCACCCTCAGCCCCTTCTTTGTCCCCTATTCCTGCTGTCCCCCCCCCCTTACCCAACCACTGGTGCTTCTCTCCTGGGCTTGCCATCCAATCTTTCAACAACACAAATCCGTCATCTCCTGTACCTGTCCCTCAAGCCTCCCTTTGCAGTTGAGAGTGAAAAGAGAAACCCTAAATCTGGTTCCCGTCCACTCGACCCGATGCCCTGACCACTGCTGGGCTGGGCTTCTGTCCTCACCGTCAGAGAAACCCAGAGAGGGTTCCTGAGGATGGACGGTACTACCCAGAGCTGTTTGAAGGGTCTCCCCCTATCCCATTTCAAAGAGAAAGAAAGCGAGAGTCAGAGAACTTTAAAGGTCTGCTTTGCATTTTTACAAGTCTAGTTAGCAGTTGCTTACAGTTTTCCTGCTGGTCACAGCAGTCCTGGCTGCCCCCCTTAGTCCTTGGGTGCCGGGTTTCCAAAGGCATTTACAGTTGTCCCACATACTGATGGCCTGGTATTTGTGTAGAAGCTAAGCACAACCCCCACCCCCACCCCCACCCCCAAGTACTTTATTTCTACCTAATACTATGTAAAGGGTCTGTAGGTTGTTGGACTATAAGAATAGCAAGAGAAAAGCCTATCCCTGTTCAGTACAGACTTCTTTTGTTTCAATTTTATTCTGTCTGAGCTTGGCTAGATCTGTGGGTGTAGACTCTGCATATGTCGGGGAGTACTGTAGCCGGTGCTGAGGGGCTAGAGGTGGGGGGTCAGATGCTCCCTCTCCCTCTGCGCCCTCCCTAGTCAGTTCTAAAAGCAGAGATTCTGGGGAAGGCAGCCAGAGGGCTGCAGCTACCACTGTGAGGAGAGCCTGAGGTCTGCACTAGACTCTGCTGAGCACCTCCCTACCAGGCACCCCAGTGTCATCCATAGACCTCTATTTCACTTCCTGACAAGCCTCCCAGCCCTGTCTGCTGCCCTGTCCATTACACGGGTTCAATGCCACTTCCTGAAGGAACCCAAAGTGAGTTGAACATCCCTTACACACACACACACACACACACACACACACACACACACACACACGCAGGCTTTGCACCATGGTTGGCATGAGGGGCCTCTCCTCCTTACAGAAGAACCCAGTTTTGCACACACCACTCTCTGAGTTTTAAGCTCCCACCACATAAGCAGCTTCAAGTCGGACTTCTGGGCTTCCTCTCCTGTGGGTTTACCAGGTGATGATGACACTTCCATCAATCCTTTAAAGGTCGAGTGGCCTCTCCGTGCTTCTAGAGGCTCAGAATCCAGGAGACCCAGGGGACACAGCAGGATTTCTCAACACTGTGTGTTGGTGAATGGATCCATTACCCTTCTGAGCCTCAGTTTCCCCCTCTAGAAAATGAAGGGATTAGGCAGGACCAACTCAGAGATGGTCTCTACCAATACCACTCTGTTGAGGGCAGTCCAGACACTGTTACTGTTATGGTTGAAATTTGAAATGCCGCCCCCCCCCCCCACGGGCTCATGTTTTGAATGCTTAGTCCTTGGTTGGTAACACTATTTGGGGACATTGTAGAAACCTTGGGAGGTGGGGCCTAGCTAGAGGAAGTGGGTCATTGGAGGTAGGTCCTGGGATATAGTACCCACAGATAGTTCTGTTTTCTCTCTCTGCATAATGGAACTGCTCTGCTCCACCTTGCCCTCCCCACCATGATGGAATCAGATGTCTAAAACCAGAAACCCGAATCAATCTTTCTTCCCTTAAATTGTCATTTCAGTCACAGCAAAGGTGATGTAAGTCGAACACTCACTGCGGTCAGAGATCGCCCCCATTTTGCAGATGAGGAAAAAATGAGATGGGGACACAGAGTCACAGCCGTGGAGCTGGCGAGTGTCAGGCAGGGCCTTCAGCCTGGGCACCTTGAATTCAGATGCCGCAGGATGCCACGGAGGATGCCAGACATCGTTGGGTGGAGGGTGGCAGATGGGTCCCTGAAGCTGCATGCTCTGAGTGTAAATGTCCCCCAAATAAGTAGAGGTCAGCTGGCTTGAGAGTGGCCTTTCTGCCATGTCTATTCTGACCACTCTGCCTCAGGGAGTCCCACCAGTGTGTTGCACCATGGGGATGCTCAGCCCATGCCATGGCCAGAGCTTTGTCCACACACAGTCTCTGACCCTCCCACACATCTCAGAGCTCAGCACCATCCTCAGTGGGGAGAATGAGTCCCTGGGGCAGGGCAGGGAGGTCCAGAGGGCGAGGAGCTTCATGGTTTCTTCATAACAAAATTGCTGGTCTGGGATATTTGGGGTAAGGTAGACTGGGTAGGAGACCTCCCCATTTTCTGGCCTCTTGTGGCCATGTGACCTTGGGCATGGGGCTGCATTGTTGGGGTGAGGGGTTCTAGACTGTTAAATGGGAGAGCCATGCTGGGGGCTCAGAGCAGGTCAGTGGTTCCTGTACTTCTGGTCACCTCCATGCTCCAGTGCATTCGATCCCCATGATAAACCCGAGCTGTAAGACTCAGTGTTACTGCTGTTGGAGGTTCAGAGAGGCTGAGTGATTTGGCTGTGACCACACAGCTTAAGAACTACAATGTTAGGGTTTGAACCCTGCTTGAATTAGCTCCTGAACTGTACCCTGGCTGTCCCATGCTTCCAAACTGGAATTCTAGGACACTGCTTGGAATAACTATACTAATTAATAAGGATAATGATGCCAATGGTAAGCAGTTGACCTCTGACCTCCAGGCTGGCCCGGCTTCAGGGTCTTTGCACTTGCTTCCCCATTCCCCAGAGGCTCCTCCCCACATGTCCCCATCTCTCCCTGAGCCTCCTTCTAGTCTTTGCTTGGCTATCCTTCGATGGAGAGCCCAGGATCAGGAGCTACCAGCCAGCTGCTTTTCTCATCTGAAAGAGGACTGACTTTGAGACACCAGGAAGGACACTAATGACATTTGGGACTCAGGCCTCATTCTTGGGGGTATAGCAAGGACAGGCTACAGACTGCCTTTAGCAAAGCAGGACAGGGACACAGTCTAGCGAAGGCTTCTGGCCCCCGGCCAAGCCCTGAAGTCCTTCTTTTGAGGGTGCAGGGCCTGCCTACCTCTGGTCTGCTCTGCCCAGCCCTGGTTCCTGAGGCCGGGACTCACCTCCCTGCTCTGCCCTCATCCCTTCAGCCACAGCTGCACATTCAGAAGCAAGCCCTCCAGACTCTGTCAGACAGTTGGAGGCTCTGACGCCTGCGCCCTTCATGAACTCTGAGGCAATTTTAAGTGGGTGCTCCACAGCCTCCCTGGATCTCAGGCCTTGACCTCTGTCTCTGTCTCTGTTTACCTCTGTGCCTGGGGGTGAGCTCTCACTCCACAGTCTGCTGTCAACCCCCCACGCTGAGAGACAGGACACACTAGGCTGGGTTTGCCCTCCCTCTGGACCTGACTTGCAGTAGGTACTCAACGAATCCCTGTGAGACCACTGAAGCCAGCCCAGCTGGGTGAGAAGGCTCTGGAGGTGAAAATGTGACCAACAGAATCCTCCCATTGGCCGTCAGAGAGAAAAAATAATTAAATTCAAGGATTGATGAAAGTTGAGTATCTGGACTTGGGAAGTTAAGTATAAACTGGGCTGTTTGTGTGTGTGTGTGTGTGTGTGTGTGTGTATTTGCCTAGAGTCATTCCTGTGAGAAAGACCAGAATCCGAGAGGCATACTTCACAGGTTAAGATGAGCTAATGATGATAATGGAAAAAAGAGCCAAATCAGATCTAGGCTGTACTGTACGAGGTGGAGCACTCAGTGAGGGGGTGATCATAACCCTCTTCACCTCCCTGCCACTATAGGTTTGCAAGCAGAGATGGGGGGACAGGATGTGGGGGTGCTGAAACGGTTTTTGGCATTAGATGGGGGGCTACCAATCAAAGGACCTCCAAGTCCCCCCCCCTAAGGTGCCAGGGTGGGTGAGCCTGGGATGGGTTATTTCTGGTGTGAGCACAGTGGCCTCTCTGGGCAGCTGGCGAGGTCAACAGGCTGCCTAGGATACCCAGGAATTCAGGGTTGATCCTGTTCTGGGAGCCATGGACTATCTCAGAAAACTACATGGGAATGTGGAGAATGAAGGCAGAGGCCAGCCTCTGAGAACAGGCTCCATCCAGCTGCTGGCCTGCTCTGTGGTTGAGAGCCTTGTCTGTACCTCAGTTTCCGAACTCCACAGTGAGGGAGGGGAGACAAGGTAGAAGCTTCTTCAACTCCTAGGTTTTTAAGAAACCCACCATTCTCCAGGATCCTGCGGAACCCATGTACAGACTCAGGCCTGCTATTCATTTCAGTTTGAGCACCAAAGCCCTAACCCTGGAACCCTGCACCACCTCCCTGGCCTGGGCAACCTCAGATTAGCTGGTCACCCAAGGGAGAAGCCGAGTGCTGCCCTGATAGGAAATCCCCATGGGACTGTGAGAATGCTGGCCTGAGGCTCACCCTGAGCTCAAGGACTGGCCTGACTCTCATGTGAACTACCTATGGCTCAGGGTCCACACTTCCTCCACCACAAGGTGTAGATGTCTTGGTGACGAGCAAAGTCCTCCTCAAGTAAGAGGCTGGCAGCCAGGCCATGTGCATACTTGATTGCTTAGGGAATGAGACTTAAAGACTTCGGTGGCCTTGGAGGGCCCCCTAAGTCTGTGACTAGACATTGCCACAAATAGCAAGTAACGAAAGGCTGAGAGGGCTGGGCTTGCCAGCCTGTATCACGGGCTGAAAGTCCTGCATTACTCTGTGGTATGAAACCAGACACATCCCACCAATATTTCTGTGGTCTAACAGCCAAGTGTGCATCTGGAAAGGAGTTAGGGGCCCGTAGAGGTCTGACCATCATCTGAGATGCCACGCCTCCTTGGAAGGTCAAAATCACAGGCTCTGGTTAGGGAGATGATTCAGTCCAGAAAATGCTTGCCATATAAATATGAAGACTATAGTGTGCGCTCCCCCCCCCCCCAGAACCCAGGTGTGAGGCCTACACTATAATTCCAGTGCTGGAGAGAGGAACAGAACCGTCTCTGCGGCTTTCTGCCCTGCCAGCCCTAGGCTGCTTGGTGAGCTCCAGGTCAGTGAGAGACAGGGTCTCAAAAAACCGAAGGTAAATGGTGCCTGAAGAACGACACTCAAGGTTGCCTCCTGGCTTCTCACATTCTTACACGAACCGCCACCCATCACGCACACTACATAAAATAAAAATCGAAGCCTCCTCTTCCCACAAGAGACCTGGGCCAGACATGATCCAGAGGTCACTTGGCTTCTTTGCCTCCTGTTCCCATCCCAGAGGCATCGGTGGGCATACCTGTAGGTCTGGGAGTCTCTGACTCTGGCCCAGGGCTCAGCTGGGGTCAGGCTCCCTTCACTGCCTGTATAGGTATAAAGCGATGATGCTTCCCTGGGCTTGTGGCTAGGATCCCCGGCCAGCAGCCTGCGTCACAGACCCAGCTCCTCTCTCAGCAACAGCGGGTAGTTCGGATTAATCATTCCCAGGTCATTGACATCCCTGGGAGCCACCCCTGGCGAGGACCCAGGCTGCTGTCGCTGGGCTGCAAAGGCCGGCAGATGACCGGCTGGTGAGTGGTAATCTGAGCAGGGTGTGCGGAACAAGATTACTAGGGTCATACATTTTTATTAAAGGCCACTAACAGATTTACAGGGAGCGCTGTAAAACGACACTTGTTTTTATTGGCACTGGTCCTCCCACTTGACAGAAGTCCTTGGGCTGGAGCAGAGTTCCTGGGCTTCCTCTGACAAACAGAGCAGCCTTTGACTGCAGTTCTTATAAGCTGGGGATTTGCACCTGGATCCTCGGGCTTCTCAGGAACCTCGGAGACCCCAGCTGTTTGTTGTCCACACAGGGGGGCTTGGCCACCTGCTACTGGGTGACCTCAGAGCCCTTTCTCCTCCAAGAGCCTCAATTTCCTTCTCTGAAAGCTGGCTTGGGAATGGCTTCCCTGGGGACCATGGGAGGGTCCAGATGTGAGTGTGGATAGGAGTGTCTGGAATACAAGGGACTTCTCTGCCAATTCTGTCGCTTGGCTTTTCTTCCTCCAAGGATGTGTCAGCTACGGGATAGTTCTGGTTTGCCACATGGGAAAGGGGTAGTCTAAGCTCAAGTGTCTCTGGGACTTTTGGGTGTTCCCAGGTGGGATGTAGCCAGGTGGCTGAGGGCATCTCGGGGGGCCTCATAAGAACATTTAATTTCAATGTTCCAGGAAAGAATGGAAGAAGAGACAGAACTTTGCAGGTGGAAAAAGAACACAGAAAAACGAGGATGTCTGGAGGAGGTCAGCATGTTTTTCCTGTTTTGTTTTTCCTTCTAGAAGTCCTCATAAGAGAAGGGGTTCTATAAAAAGAGCCTATCTCAGCAACCCAGATTCAAATCCCATCAGAGCTGTCCTTCCCTCCTCATAAAGCCTTAGACAGGCTGCACAGTCCAGAGTTCCTGCAGCACCAAGGAAATAAGGCCATGGGCCTCTTGGTCACATCCTGGTGCAGGGTGACCTTCCAGCATCTGCTTGCCCTCCTTTGGGGACTCTTCCCTCTGACTGGTTGGCCCTGAGACGCATCTAAAGCCCAGGAGAAGAGCATGAACCAGAAAGAGTGGGGCCGGGAAGCAGAGGAGAGAAAATGGGTCGCCTATTTTGGTCCTAGATCAAGCCTGACCTGAAGTGTGTTGCTTCTGGCTTGTTTCGAATATGTGGGCCTATAAAATGGCTACTTCCATTATTTTATCAGATTTTTATTATTTATAAAACTTTAACTAGCTTATAAGATTATCATAATATATATTAAATGTCTAATATAACAAAACACACAGTCATAACAGGATGGGTGTTTTTTTTAATTGAAAATAGAAAATACTATGGTTTTTCTTTCTCAAATTTTTATCATGAAAAATTTCAATCCTGTAGGTTTCCAAGAGGGCTCAGTGGATGCTCATAAACTACACACCCTTCAGCGACAGTCGCTGGTTGCTAACATTTACTTATTGGGTCCTCCCCTCCCCTCCCGTCCCCTCCCCTCCCCTCCTCTTCTGTCCTCTTCCATTCCCCTTTCCTCTCGTCTCCTGTTCCCCTCTTTTCCCTTCTCCTTTTCGCCTCCCCTCTCCTCTCCTCTTCCCCTCCCCCTCCCCTCTCCTCTCCTCTTCCCCTCCCTTCCCCCTCCTCCTCCCTTCCCCTCTCCCCTTCTTCTTTGCTGCCCTTGGGTCACCTGAGACATTAGTCCATTTACACGGGTCCACTTGAACTTCAGAACCCACACAGCCTCCTGCACAGCCACAAGCCACCTTCTCAACCTAGAGGTCCACCCTGACAGCAACCTCCACTCAGCCCTCACAGCCTCTTTCTCCCTAGGATCACGTGCTGTGCTTGGCTGTCACGCAAATTGTCATAACCCACTTGCTAGAGCGATTCTCAGCTTCTCACAGTGTGGACCTTTGAGTAAAACCCTTTTTCTAGGTTTACCTAATTGTTTTCTCACATGCACCATCTTCTGAAACATGTGGCATTGTGGGAGACATGGTTAGTTGCTGAGAACTTTAATGGAACTGTCATAAATACACATGAGGGTGACCAGACTTGTCTCCGGCCTGCGGTTTCTCAGGTCAGATCAGCTCTGACCTTGACCCTGGCAGGATCCAGGCCACCACCCACCTCTGGATTTGCTGACTGAAACTAAGAGGCCTTAGTGAGGCCACTTCTGTCTTCATTCACTGCTTCTCTCCTGGTGCACACCCTCAGGGCCTTTATACACGCTGCACTAGCTGCCAGACAGCCTTCCCTCACTGCTTCCTAGCGGACTCCTGTTCGTGTTTCAGGCTTCAGCACAAGTGTCGCTTCCTCTAAGAGACTGTCCCCAAAGCCTGGAGTCACCTGCAACCCAGCAGCACAGACTGGCCCTTTGTGATCTGACCACTCATACAACGATATTTGAAGTTTAGGTATTTTCTGTCTGTCCATCTCTCCTGCCTGCTTTAGGAGCACAGAGGCTTAGGAGGTGCCCTTGGTACAGGGTCCTCCATGTTCTATGATCAGTGAAGGATAGCAGTCGGGGAGAGCAAAGAGAAAGGAGAGAAAGTCCCGGGAGTCAGGACCCAGTCTCTGTATCTTTTCTGGCTGTGGGTCATCACCATTCCCACCGTGGGACTGAGGTGCCACATGCCCCGAGAGACCCTGGGCTGTCCCAGGGGTGGCCTGAACCCTTCCATGACACCATGGCAGGTGACTGGTGTGAGACATTGGTATGCCATAATCCCCTGTCTCCTTCACTCATCCATTACATGTCATGTGTAGAGAATGACCCTGTGGGGTGGGGGTGTGAGGTGAGGGGCAGAACCCCACTCCCTCCAGGTGGGGATAGAACGGGCACCCTGAGAGCGCTTTCTGGCCCGAGTTGGAACAGTGAGACTAGCGGTGTGCTGAGAGGTCGGGCCAAGACATCCCCAGTGAGCTCGATAGCTCTTGGGTCCCCCACTCTTTCTAGAAAGCTGTTCAAAGGGAAACAAAACCAAGGGCCCAGGTCATGCACAGAGGTCTTGTCACAGGGTCACTCTCACTAAAGTCACTCATAAAAGCAACACAATGAAAATTCACCTAGGTCCAAACGAAGACTGGTTAAATAAACTGCATACAAAGTGACTCTGACCTTTGATCCTATAACACGATCCACATGAGGGCGTGAGTCCAGAACTCTGACCCCACCAAATGCTGGTGAGGAGGTGGGTGACGGAGACTCGCAGGCATTGCTAGTGGAAAGACACTGTCCTAGGACAACCGTGGGACTGTTTCCTACAGAATTAAACATCCATGCATCGAACAGTCCAGCAATCAAGTTCTTGACCATTTTTACAAGGGAGCTGAGGACCTAGATCCACACAAACTTTAGCCTGCGGGTTTGTACAGAAGCTCTGGTCTTAACAGGCAGAACAGGAAAACCATTGAGACCCCTTTCAACAAACAAGTGGATAAATATACTATGGTACACATAGACAAGGGAATATCACTCCAGACCGAAAAGGGATAAGCTATTAAGCCAAGCTATGAGGAGACACAGAAGAACTAAGTATTTATTATTAAGTGGAAGTAGCAAGCCTAAGGGGGCTGCACTCTGCATGATTCCAGCCATAGGGCATTCTGGAAAAGGTACAGTTATGGTAGCAGGAAGATCCGTGGTTGCTAGGGGATTAGAGGAAGGGATGATTGGCAGAACGTGCGGACTTTCAAGGCAGTGATGTTCTGTGCACTGCTTTGGTGACAGAGATCATGACACAGCCCCCCAAACCCAAAGACTGTGCAGCACCAAGAGTGAGCCCTGACTTAGCACCTGTGGACTGTGGATGACAGTGACCTATCCACGTGGCTTCAACCATAGTGACAAATGTGCCCCTCTGGCAGGTGATGTTGAAGGTGACGAATATGGGTGGTAGGTGGTGCCTATGGCCACTGTCTGTGCCTTCCTCTAAGTTTTTCTGAGAATTTAAAAACTGCTATAAAAAGATAAGACAGGACCCAGCAAGATGGCTCACTGGGTAAAGGTGCTTGCTGCCAAGCCCGATGACCTGAACCCTGGGATCTCACACAGTGGAAAGAGGGACCAGACATATACACATTGTCATCTGGCTTCCAAATACATGCTGTGGTACATACACATAAACAGACACACATACATACTATATGAATAGATATAAAAATTATTTAATGAGATAAACATTTCATGTTGTAGATGGATACTTACTGGCAAGGACATACCTGTGTTGTGAAGAAAGGCTGCATAGAACATGACCCCCTTTTATCAAAATGGTGCTGATCAAGAATTCCCACAATGTCACTGACTGCCAGGAACCATTCCAAAGCTTCCTAGCCTGCTCACTTCTCCCACAGCCCTCCACAGCAGATGCCAACGATGCACACATTTTACAGATGAGGGAACTGAGGCACGTGGCGGTTAGAAAAGAGACTAGGACCTCAGGAAAACAGAAAACAAACTCAGGGTCTGTGGCCCCATGTGAGCTTCTCATTGCAGGGGCATGCTGCCAGATGTACTGAGGGACAACAGAGTCTCAGGACATGGGACAGCACTTGGGACCTTAAGAAGTTTAAATTATGACTGACTTTTCCTATCCATGCATCCTGCGTCTGTAGATTCTACCAAACAGATTGAAAATATTTTTTGGGGGGGTACCCCTCACCTGCACAGGCTGTACAGATGTTTCTGTCACTGTTCTTTGGTCAGTGCAGTATACCAACTGCAGACCCAGTGCTGACAAGGCATTAGGTGGATGTCACAGGTCACTGAAGATAAGGATGTGCGCAGGTCCCAGGCCAAGCCTGCACTATTTCATACAGAGGCGTGCACATCTGTGGGTTTGGGTTTCCATGAAAGTGTAAAAACCAGTCCTTCATGATGTCAATAGAAGGGACAGATCAGAGAGGTGGTGGCATGAAGAACCTCTGGCTCGGGGAACAAGCAGAAGGGGACATTGCTGAGGTTATGGATGGCAGATGTGGATGAGCAGAAGGGGACATTCTGAGGTTGTGGATGGCAGATGTGGATGAGCAGAAGGGAACATTGCTAAGGCTGTGGATGGCAGATGTGGATGAGCAGAAGGGGACATTGCTGAGGCTGTGGATGGCAGATGTGGATGGGAATGTTCACTGGACTCTGTGGTGATATTTTATTTGTGCTGAAATGTGGTGATATTTTATTTGTAAGTTAATAAATAAAGCATGCCTGGAGATCAAGGGGAAAAGGCCAGTCATTTTTAAGTAAACATATAAGTCAGGAAGTGGCAGCACACGCCCTTAATCCGATCACTTGGCAGACAGGGTCTGTGTGTGTGTGTGTGTGTGTGTGTGTGTGTGTTCAAGGTCACACTAGTGAACAGAGCCAAGCGTGGTGACACAACTTTTAATCCCAGTACCAACCATAGAGACCTGGAGGTCTGTACAGACAGACAGTGACAAGGAAGTGAGGTAGCCGGGCTAAGAGCCAATGAGAGGACAGAACAGCAAGGCAATAAAAGCCTGGATGACAGAAAGTCGTGGCATTTTGGAAGCTGCAGCGTGGTGAGGTAAGGTTGGTAGGCAGCTCTCACTATTTACCTGATCCTCTAAGGCTTTCGCCCCTATATTTGGCTCCGTGTTCTTTATTTGATAAGACCGCTTAGAAATTCGTCTACAGGACTCTGCCATGGTTAAGCGGCAGTAGAAGGGATGAGCACATCCTCCTGTGTCTGTACCATACCACAGTCATGTGCAACCAACCAGAGCCTCCCAGGGCTGTGTGAGAGCATCCCCAAACAGCAGTGAGTGCAGGAAGATCCACATACACATGGTATGGAGAGTTTTAACGACCTGACGTGTGGCAAGAGCATGTCCAGGTGGGTAAGAAGCAACGGAATAGGAAGAAGATTCAATGATTTTCCCCTTTTGTTGTTGTTGTTTTTTGTTTTGTTTGTTTTTGTTTTTTTCAAGACAGGGTCTCCTGTAGCCCAGGCAAACCTCAAATTCTATATCTAGTTGAGGAGGATCCTGAATTTATGATCCTCCTGCCTCCACTTCCTAAGTGCTGGCATAACAGACCAACACCACCACACCAGTTTATAAGGCAATGTCCATGGAACCCAGGGCTTCCCACAGGCTGACAAGCATTCTGCCAATGGAGCCACATCTCCAGCCCATAATATGGTAAAGTTAACGGCACATTAGCTCCCACAGGAGATTTGTTTAGCTTATTCCTGGAACCCTAGCATATTAAACAAAAAAAAGCCTGGGAAAGAGTTGGGGCTCAATAAACATTATTCAAATGAATGGTGTTGGTTCTGTTGTCATCCTCTGCAAAATCCTGACATGGGGAGGAGTTCAGGAAACCCTGCCTTCTGGTCATGAGCTGTGCAAAAGCGAGAGCATCAACTTTTCAACACGGGTGGGGGAGGGGACCAAGAGGCCCTGCCCTCTCTGAGGAGTGACAAGCAGCTAACGGATGTTATTGGGGGTGGGAAGGTCATATCCCTCAGAGGTGTAGGTACTGGTAGGTTCTCCTTGCTCAAATTTATAGCCTCCCCCTCCCAGGCTTGTGCAAAAAAAGCTTAATGAAATGTACTGGACCACAAAACAAAAACGTAAGTAGGGGGTACTTCATGGGGAAAAGGGGTTTGTGGAAGCTGGGGGTCAGATGAGGGAAAATACTACTGGGGGTCGGGGGGCGTGGAATATGGTTAAAGCACATTTTATACACGCACATATTTAAAATTCTGGAAAGACAAAACTTTCAAAAATCAAAATATACTGACAGCACTTAAAAAGAAAATCTCAAAGATCTTGTCACTGTGGTGTCCCAACCCTGGCCACCAACTTGCTCCAGGCCCTGAGGAAGCTCTTCCCCTTCTCAGTGGTTCCGCTTTCTCATCTGAAAAGTGTTTTGGGGGTCGGGGTGCACGGCTGATCTTTCTCCCCCTGCTGGAAGTCTGTAGATCTGGAGGATCCTAGAAGCCCCAGGGACAGGTGAGACCACAGGATAGTCGCAGGGTGTCACAGATGACGGCCTTTATTGAGCCTTATAGGATTTCCTCACAGGACTGAGTTTGCAAGGAGCATCGCAGCAAGAGCCAGGTCAGATCTCAGGGTGCGACCCGAGGCAGGTTACCCACCTCTTGATGCCTCGGCGCTCTCAGGCAAGAACGAGGACCATCACTCATCTTCAACACACCAGAGAGGTGCTGTGACCTTGTGGCATTGGGTCTCCTTGCATGTCACCCACATACGAGGACGAGAGAAGGGTACTCAGTCTTCCCTCACTGACAGGCACACAGTCGAGGTTGGCAGGCTCACGGGTGTCTATGGACAGAGCTGCTTTCATAGTCCTCTCTCCTGAGCTAGCCTCCTGTGGGCTGCATGTCCCTCTGGCAGATTCCCACGCCCTCCCAACCTTCCACACCCTCCCTGAATGGCCACATTTCCCACAGCCCCATGTTGGCCCCAGGCCACTGTCACCAGAGGCAAAAAATGATTTAGATCTTTCCTCAATGTGCTGGCCACCTCTGGGTTTCTAAGGTACAGCATGTCCCTTAATTCTCACAGCAAGCTGGGAGGCAGATGAATATGTCCCCACTGCATATATGAGGAGGTTTACACAGGGAGTCACCTGTTCACACAAACACTCACAGGACACCTATGGATGCAGACACTGCAGACAAGGTACAATCATACAAAGCAAGGCTTGGAACCACCAGGGATGTGTACTGAGCATAAGCTACCTGGCAAGCTTGCTGGATGCCTGACACATTGCGACCAGGAACTCCTGAACTCTGCACTATGAGACCCATTTATCAACCCCTCCATCTGTCCCTGAAGCCTGAAAATGGAACTATTCTGTTCACCTTGGCTGTGACTATGAGAACCTGCGGTTAGACAGATAGAATTGATGATGTACAGGCACACAGTGGTACCCCAAAGGGGCTAGTAGATGAATAGATGCCAGGCAGTATGTGCAAAGGGAGATGGCTGAGGCAGTCAGAGATGGCTCCCTTGAGAATTAAACACTGGAACTGGGCTATGACAGATGAATAGGAGTTTGTGAGACAAATCAACAGGTACCTAAGCCAGGACTCCACATCCTGATTTCTCATCCTCTCAACAAGCCACACAGACCTCACAATGGTCACAGGCTGAGGGAGAGAACCTCAAGGGCATAGGTCCCATGTGCCTCTCAGGGTCAGCCTTTCCATCTTCTCCACCATCAGCTCTGAAATGCTTTGACCTGCACCTCAATGGCAGGTTTGGGCCAGCCTTGAGGTGCTCTACCTCTCGTGGGAGCATCCAGAAGAAGTATGGTACCACACTGTTCAGATCATCCCATCTGCCTCTGTCCCCTGTCATACGCATGAGGACATGGGTCACACAGAGCCAACAGAGGTCTTTTTTAGTCATCACTACCCAGGCCTTCCTGCTTGGAAGGAAGCTTTTCCACCCTAACTCATTCGTCCATTTTCCTTCCATTTCTTCCTGTGCTCTTTACCCTCACCCAGCCTGGGGACACAAGCAAAGCCCTCAGTCCTACAGACCCTGGGTTCCATCCCCAGCTCTGTCATTTAGTCTTTAAATCCAGCTTTTCGTTTGCAAAATGGAACTAATACTAACTAGTACCTTTTGGGTGGAAGGGCTGTGAAGGTCAGAGAAGGGCACAATGTGGCCCATGGAGCTGTTGCTAGGGACCACACACACTGTAGCCATCATCTCAGAAGCTCTTACAGAGAGGGCTGGCACATACATGGCACTCTAGCATCTACGATGGGTGGCTGTCCATCAAGGCTCTCACCTCCCACTGCACTACCCGCTCCCTCTGGTTGTGCCTCTGAAAATATAACTGCAAAGCCCATTTGCAGGATCAGTGACAAAGCACTCGAGAAGATACGTCTTTGTGTTTTATTTATCTCATTTGACCCAAATCTTTATTGCTTGACTTACAATCCTTTAAAAATTTTGAAGTGTGTGTGTGTGTGTGTGTGTGTGTGTGTGTGTGTGTGCGCGCGCGCGCGCTCTCCCAGATCTGGAGTTACAGACAATTGTGAGCTGTCCAACATAGGTGCTGGGAACTGAACCCAGGTCTTTGGTAAGAGCACCACAGGCTTTTAACCACTGAGCCATCTCTCCAGCCCTACTGAATTGCAATCTTCAGTTGCCAAACTGTTCTGAAGACTCCCTGCTCTTTCTAGAAGGCTCATCCACACTGACAGTGAACACCATCACTGGAGATAACTAACAGCTGCTATCTTGGGGAAAGCTGTCAATCACACCTCCCTGTGTTTAGCTCTGGAGATGGGAAGTGATGCCCACCTGGAAAGCTGTGACAGACCATCCCTTTTTCCTCAGTGAGAAAGAGGAGAGCACTGGCGTAAGAGGAGATCACATGGACCGGTCTGGACCAGCCCCAGTTCCTCCATGAACTTCACAGACGGGGCAGCAGAAGACTGAAGACTGGAAGGCTAGTTGAGCCAGTTGTAAGAAGCAAGAGGAAAGGATGTCTGAGGACAAAGTCAATACGGAGAACAGGGTGATGCCCCCACACACGGCTTTGCTTAGTGTGAGCCAACACAGACATGTTTGCTTAAGCTCCTTTGTGTGTGACCCAGTCCCAGGGACAGAAAGTGCTCCATTAAATACGACCCTTACAGGAGTTACCAGTAACTGAATAACTGACCCATTCAAGCCCCATGTGGGAATGGCCCTGATAAGCGACTGCCTTGTAGAGGTTATCAGGCAGGACTATCATTTGGTGGAGTCTTTGGGGCAAGGAGGCAGACCCAGGCTCTGAAGACCATTTCTAAACAGGGAGGTCCCAGCTTTCAGGAACATGCTTGAAAGGAATGCTGGGAATGGGGTACCAATCAGAGAGCATTTGGGCCTTGGTTGTGTGCACTCATGGTGAAAGGTAGCTGGTGAGAACCAGTTTTATGGTTTCCATTTGGACCACCACCCAAAGGCTCATGTTTTGAACTCTTGGTCTCCAGTGTGTGGTGTGACTCTGCTGGCTGTGGAGTGTTGAGAAGGGGCAGACGCTGAGGTTAATACTCTCCAGTGGCTCTGCTCTGCTCTCTCTGTGCCAGTCAACACCACGTGAACAAGTGGCCACTTCACACTCCCATGGCCATGGATGAAGCCTCTCCACTCTACCTCCCCTGCCACTGGAACTGTGAGACAGCTCGTGCTTGCCAGGGAATCCATTAGGAGCTGACCTGAGCTGCAGAGTCAGCCTGCAGCAGGTGACAGGTGACAGAGTCCATAGTCAGGCCTCCCCCCTGAGCTCTGTGGGACCCTCTTGCCCAGTGGACATGCTAAAACCTCCCTGTCAGGATGCTTGGAGGAGATCAAGTTTGTTGTCTAGCACAAGCAAGGATCTGACTGGAAGAAAATCATTCTCCAGAGTCAATGCAACAAGTGAGCTCCCAGGGAGCAGATGGGTCGTGAAGAGGCCTGGAACAAAACAGATTATCTTCAAGACGGCGCTGAACAAGCAGAGCGAAGCTGTGGGTTTTACAGAAAGGACTCTTGGAAAGTAAATGCTCCTGGCACCCTGTGGAAACTCAGGCTGCGGCTTTACCTCACTGTGAGGAGACAGAGCTCAGAGCTCTGCTTGCAGCCTGAGGGAAGGATGTGTGTTCTCTCTCGCTCTCTCGCTCTCGCTCTCTCTCTCGCTCGCTCTCGCTCTCTCTCGCTCTCTCTCGCTCTCTCTCGCTCTCTTGCTCTTGCTCTCGCTCTTGCTCTCTCTCTCTCTCTCTCCTCTCCCTGTCCCCCATGTGTATGGGGGAGGGGGAGGGGGACATGCACACAGCCCTGCAGGGCCAGCTCACTCTCCACTTCCCAGAGTGCACTGGAATCACTTCTGCCCAGAGGGATGTATTGTCCTAATGTACTCCCAGAATGTCCTATGGTCTAGCTTTGGACATGCATGCACATCCCCTCCCTCAATATCATATGATCCCATGTGTGTGGAAGCACAGTGGGAAGTGAGGTAGTAACCTGTAAGACTGACCTCTGATGAGCAGAATTTTCAAGTCCCTCACTGATCCCTTCTTTAAGCCCCAAGGAGAAGTTCCCCATTTCTAAAATCCAATCGCCTTTAAGATGCCACCTGGAGGAGCTGCCTTCAGTCACAGGAACTCACCTGGAGCAGGATGACTTTTAGTGAACTATCACTTCTCTCCACAGCCTTGTCTTCCTCCCCTCCATTCTGATCCCACAGTTGGGGCCAAGGTTGCCCCCAACAGAGGCAGAGAGGAGTGGACTTTGGGATGGCTAAGGACTCTTGGATCAAAGGCAGAGTCCTGCTTCTCCTGTGCCCAAGGGAAAGCTCTGTAGAGACTCCTCAGAGGGACAGCAGGCTCACAGGGGAGGGCCAGTGCCTTGGCCACCCTTTGAGGATAGAGGACAAGTGTCCCCACAGGATGATACCATTTCCGTTTCGTAAAGTGAGTGGTTCCTATCACTCTGCTCAGGGCACTGTGCTAGGGGAGTCTACTTTCAGCGGATCCCCCCACAGACAGGTAATTCACAGGTATTTCACAGACAGGTAAACTGAGATAGCCAGTATTTCTACCCCTCTTGATGAATGCAGCTAAGAAAACATGAAGTGGGGTCCACATCAGTTAAACAACTAGCTCTGAGATACTGGACTGATGGTGTGCTACAGAGCCTCCCATTACAGCTTGGTTTACCTATGAAGAGCACTCCCAGAATCCTTATGTGTTGAGGCTAGGTCCTCAGGGCAATGCTGTCAGGTGGGGCTTTGGGAAGTGACCATCTCCTGAGGCTCTGCCCTCATCTACTGATGGACTCAGGGTTGAATGGGCCTTTGGGTGATGCAGGGCCTGATTGGAGCAGTGAGTTGGTGGAGGGCAGGCCCCCGAAAGGTGTGCCTTGTCCCTGGCCTCTTCCTCTGTCTGTCCCTCTGCTTCCTGGCTGCCATGAGCTGAGAAGCCTCATTCCTTACATCTTCCCTCTCTCTTCCATGACACTCAGACCCACCACAGACCCACGGCTGTGGAGCCAGCCTACCGTGACAGACGCCTCTAAAACCGTGAGTCAAAATGAATCATTTTTCCTTTAGGTTGGTGTTTTATTTTGCTCTATGTGCCTGTGATAAGCCCCATGACCAAAGGGTTTGAATGGGTTTATTTCAGCTTACAGGTTACAGTCCATCATTGAGAGAAGTCAGGGCAGGAACTCAAGTAGGAACAGAGGCAGGAACCATGGAGGAAACTCATTACTGTTTTGCTTCCCCTGACTTACTCATCTACCTTTCTTGAGCAGCCCAGGCACACCTGCCTAGGGATAGCATCACCTACAATGGGCTTGGTTCTCCCACATCAATTAGTAATCAAGAAAATGTCTCACAGACATGCCCACAGGCCAATCTGAGACCATGCCCCAATTGAGACTTCTAAGTACCTGTGGAGTGTGTTGATAACTGAAGCTAACTAGGAGAGTTGATTCTATTAGGTTTTTTGTTTGTTTTTATTTGTGTGTATGTGAGTGAGAGATAGATAGATAGATAGATAGATGGATGGATGGATGGATGGATGGATGGATGGATGGATAGATAGATAGATAGATAGATAGATAGATAGATAGATAGATAGATGGGGAGGAGAGAGAGGAAGAGAGAGAGCAACAAGAAACTGTCTTAGTATATCAACTAACACACCCATTTTTACAAATGAGGATACTGAGGTCAGAGGAGCTTGGTATGTTAGAGAGGCAGAGGTAGGGAGCTGGAACGCTGGCTTCTGAATGCACAGAGTGCCAAGAAAGCAGTCTGGGCCTGACACATGTGTCCCATCACTGAAAGATGCGTATGGAGAAGCTGAACTGGTGCCAAGGACCCCAGTCCCTTCATCTGGAGATGAAAAGACACAGGTCCCTCCTCTTGCTGCTGTGAGGAGCCGCCTTGTCTTTCTGCACCCCAGATTTCCCCCATAGAAGGGAGGAACATCTTTGTCAAAGTGTTGTTGTGAAGGTTAAGTGAGTGACTCTTCATAGGAGCTGAAAGCGGATGGAGGAATTTGGTAATAAACCAGGAATAAAAAGGCTTACAGAGGCCTCCAGTTATCATTTAGGTGACATCAGGAATAATCACAGGCAGTAGCCAACGTTAGTGAATGCGTCCCACAAACCAAGTACTTGTTTTGATTATATATATATATTACATTAAATTGTAATGAATATCTTACATATTCATTACATTATATATTAAACATTAATTGATATATTTAATATATTCATTACAAAATTAAAATAGTTCATTGAATAATTAATATTATATGGAGTCATTTTATTCATGTATATATGTATATATTCATTAAATTCTCACCATGACCCCTGAGAAGGAGGTATTAAATGCCATTTCCATTTTGTGGCTAAGGGAATTGGGGTTTTGCCTCAGTTTATCACCTTTCTCAGTTTCTCTAGCCTTAGTTTTTTTCTGATTGTGAAGGAGGCCAGTCCGTGCCTACTGAGCCAGTGGGTTCACGAAATACCCAGAAGATGATGCATGAAGACAGTGTATGTGGACTTGCCCCTCAAACATGACAGAGCCCCCAAGTGGGTAGATACTGCCATTCCTGGGAGAGGTCTGGTCCCTAAGGTGCCTGCAGCTTCTCTCAAGCTACACACATCATCAAGGGCACATCTTCCTCATCACCCTTCATCCCACTATTCAAACATCAGGGCAAATGGAGCTGGGATGTGTCTCTGTTGGAGTGTTTGCCCAGCACATGTGAAGCTCTGGGGTTGATTTCTCCAGCACCCTGTAAACTGGGCATGGTGGCACCTGCCTAGAACCCCAACACTTGGGAGGCAGCAGCAGAATGATTGGAGTTCAAGATCATTCCTTGGCTACATAAGGGATCTGAAGCAAACCTGAGACACACGAAACTCTATCTAATAAATAAATAAATATGAAAGAAATAATTTCACCCATGTTAGTTACAGGTCTGTCTTTGTGGGTTTGTGCCAAAAGACCCAGATGCCAGAGACAGAGAATTTGCTCTCACATTAGAGATGTCAACACAAACAACCCTCCACAAGGGGTGTCCTGTCCCTTACAAGCCACTTCTGGCCACCGGATCCCAGTAGTCACTTCACAAAGCCCCCAACTGCCAACTTACTGAGACTGTTAACGTCCCCAGACACAAGACTGGCTGGACAGACTCCTGGATGGATGGACACACAGTGAAGAAGACCTAATGGAGCACTGCCCCAAAGCATCAGTGTGGCCTGCAGTTGGAAAGGGCCAAGAGAGCAGCTGTGGCCTTTCTCCTCACCACACTGATGTGGGAACCAACAGGGTGGTGACTACACTATTGGCCGTGGGTCTGGGAGGGCAGGTTGTGACCCACGAGGATCCAGCATGCCCCATGTGAGGCTTTGTTCAACACAACTGAAAGCTCTTGTGTCTTCCCGTGAAACAAACCCTTGGGCTGACGGGACACAGCTCAGTGTGTTGTGTATGGTCCACCCAGAGCCTCTATCAGCAGCCTGAGGCTGAGGGCAGATGAAGACTTAGACCTGAGTTAGAAAAGAGGTTTGAGACCCACCTTTGCCTCTGTGGAGTTTTGGAGGGTGGGGGACACCCTCTCAGCACTTCAGTTGTCTCAGCTGTGTGGTGGTAATGACAATGTTTACCTTGTGGAACCACTGGTCAAATTAAATAAAATCACCATTCTCCCAAAATATGGTAACTCGATTTTCCCAACACTTGGAGATGCGCAGGCTCAGTAAAATTGAAAAAAAAAAAAAAGAAGAAAATATGGGGTGAGTCAAACTAATGCTGTCAAATGGGGCATTTTTAAAAGAAGAGAAAAGGAGCTTCTAGCTTCAATATCATAGAAGGATGCTTTAACACAGACAGAGCAGGAAGGCGGAGACACAGGAGAAAAGGGGGCTCTTGATCTCAGCTTCATGGAACAGTCCCCAGCAGTCCTGGAGGAACTCTTCCTCTGCTTGTAGCCTTGGACCAGTTCTCCAGCCATGGACCAGCGTCCCACTGGTTTGGCTTGGTTGCTGAGCAACTGCTAAGATGCTATGCTTTGACACATGGAGAGCCTTGTGGATACTGGTCTGCTACCCTGCTTGCCTCTGCACACACTTTCCCAGCCATGGGCTTTGTGGGCAGAACCCACAGCGGGTGTTCAATGAGGGAACAAGCCAGAGGAGGAAGAACATTCCAGATGAAGCCAAGCCCATCAAGAAGGTCTTGCAGAGATCAAAATGGAAAGGAAAGGTATGCTACTAACCATTCCTTATACTGCCACCTCCCACCCCCAGAAAATTTTGTAGCTAAATGGCAGGGCAGACCTGAAGACTTGGGGGTTGGGCAGTCATACCCCAACAACAACATTCACATCAAAAGAATACTATGTTCCTGTCAATCATAAAGAGGCACCAAAGGGGTGCAAGTCCTAGTCTCTTGATGAAAGGAGGTCTCTAAGATCAAGAACACAGTATTCAGCCCACAGTATCCTTCCAGCTGCTGCTTCCTAGGCGTGCACACCTTCTGGAATGGCCTAAGTGACTGAGTGGGAGGCAGATGGAGAAAAAGAGATGCAGGCATGACTCTCCACATCTCCACTGCGCCCTGCAAAAGCAACTACTAACCATTTCACAGAAGAGCAAACTGAGGCTGCTTGTCTTGCCCTAGTCACTCACTCACAGAAGAGCTACAGTGGCTCTGTGATCTCTGATGATTAAAGGGTGTGAAGTTGGTGCCCACCTGTCCCTGGAGACAGATGGTGGCTTCGGCGGATACAGGGCCTGCCTGAATGACCAAGTGCTGAACAGTAGGACAAGGAAGGAAGTAAAATTTGGCCCCTAGATGAACAGTATTCACCTATGGGCAGGACATGTTGCCTGGTTATGTAATTAAAAAAAAAAAACCAAAAATGAGAACAAACAACAAACCCAACCAACCAACCAACCAACCAAACAAACAAACAAAAATCCCACAACAAAACAAAACTCAAAATGTTCTTGGGCACCAACATGATGTTCAAAAGGTTTGGATTTTGAGTTTTTAGATTAGGGATGATTAACCAATAAAGTCTATGCAACCATTTCTATATTTTAAAAAAGGAAGAAAGAACGGAAGGAAGGAAGGAAGGAA
>CABHPH010000795.1:0-53823 GCA_902168325.1 Peromyscus nudipes
GGGTCTGTGGTAGCCTAGGTTGACCTCAGACCTGCTGTGTAGGAAAGGATGACTTGGAACTCCTGATCCTTTTACTTCATCCTTCCTAGTGCTTGGGTTAGCTGGGATGACAGGCATGCACCTTGATGCCCAGATGCTCCCCCATTTTTTTGTTTGTTTGTTTGTGGGTGGGTTGTTTTGTTTTTTGAGACAGTCTTATTATATAGCCCTGCCTAGCCTATAACTCACTCTATAGTCAAGGTTAACCTCAAACTCACAGGGATCTGCCTGCCTCTGCCTCAGCTGTAATTAAAGGCATGTGCCACCACAGACCTGGCAGGCTCCTGCATTTTTTGACAAATACTACTTTATTTTGTGTGTATGTGAGTGTAGTATATATGTGGACCAGGTACTAGAGGAGGTCAGAAGAGGAACCAACCCAGGTCCTCTGCAAGAGCAGTAAGCACTCTTAACCACTGAACTATCCCTCCAGCTCACATTTTAAAATTAACTTTAAAAAAAGTAAAATTGGCAGGATGGATGTAATAAAAATAGATGTTGATTATTATTGAGAGTTGGTTTGTGGGTATTAAGGGTTCATAATAATTTCCTAGGTTTTTTGTAAGTTTGAAAAACAAGTATTTTGGCACATTTTTTATATTTCTGTCTATAACTGCTGAAGAAATACTTGCGTTTCTAAATACTTATTTAAAGTGATAACACAACCTGGTGTGTCGGGCTAATGATCTGGTCATTGCTGATGCAAAGTTACTGCTTGAAGATCAAACAGTGCAGAGGTTCCAGGCAGAGGTGTCAGCTGAGAACCCCACCTGACTCCAGCCTCATTGTGTGTGTGTCTGCCCTGTCTTCATCCCTTCACCACCCTCACCAGGGGCCTAGGACCCAAGCCGCTTGGGATGTGGTTGTGTAGGATCATTGAATTAATTGACCATACTACATGGTGTTTATCAGTGCTTATATCCAAATCCGTGACAAGCTCCTCCTAGCCAGAGGCTGGAGCTGAGGCATTTAACATTCAAGAAGTCACCTTGGCTTTTAAAACCTCCTCTACTCCTCCACTTTCCTGAGGATTCCCTTTGGCTTCACGGAAGAGAAGACAAGTGCCATATAGGAAGGGCCACATACTCAACCCAGCCTTTCCCAGTCAACTCTAATAAGCCACAAGTCCGCCTCCGCACTGTGCAACTGAGGAAAGATTTTTGGAGAACATAGCTGTGGTTATGCTATGAGGTCAGTTCTAGGGTTTAAAAGAAATCATCAGTGGCTGGGTATGTGGCTCAGTGGTACAGTGCTTGCCTAAGTTCAATAAGCCCCCAAGTTGCATTTATAGCAACACACAAATACCCAAGACTATAAGAGCCAAATAATATTAAGGTAAACAACCAGGCCTGATTAGGATTCCATTATTTGTGTACTTCTGGGGTCCAAAACCAGGACCATGGCCATGCTATGCAAATGTACTACCATTGAGCTATAGCCTTGACACAATATACAGCCCAGGCTAGCTTTGAACTCATGATCTTCCTGGTTTAGTTTCAGAGTGCTGGGATTACACGTGTGCACTGCTTTGTCTAGCTAGCATCCCGAACTTTTTTTTAAAAAGATTTGTGTGTGTGTGTGTGTGTGTCTGTGTCTGTGTCTGTTTGCTGCACATGTATGCCTTCGGAGGCCAGAAGAGGGCAATGGATCCCCTGGAACTGGGGTTACAGACAACTGTCACGTGGGTTCTGGGAACAGAACCCTGAAAGAGCAGTCAGTGCTCTTACCCGCTGGGCCATCTCACCAGCCTGAACGTAATTACAACTTGCAGAGAACTTAGGTTTGGTTCCCAACGTCCACATCAGACAGCTCAAAACCACTTGTAACTCCAGGTTACAGGGATGTGACACCCTCTTCTAGCTTCAGCGGACTCAAATACACATGTGGTAGGGCTAATAGGGGCGTTCTAATTTCCTTGCTGTGTTCCCAATGCAGAGACTGGGCTGAAAGGAATGTCCCTGGAGAAGGGATGGGGTTTGATAAGCGGGACAAGAGAAAAGGAGTCGGAACACTAGCTCCCAAGCCTAAGAGATGGGTAAATGGCTTGGTTACGCTGTTTCAAGTTCGCAGTGAAGTAGATGGAGCTAGCTGGCGAGATGTGGGGCTGAAGGTAAAGTTAGGACAGAAACCCAGGCTTGGAGCCCTTGTCTAGGAGATAGTTTTCCATGACAGAGTTGAGGTTGCGAGGGGCGCACACCGCCCAGGACACAGGACTAAGTTGGTCATGGCGCGGCTTCTTGGCTCCCGCCTCGTCCAAGCCCAAGGGATGCATAGCATAGGATCCCGGCGCTGAATGACCCCTCCTGCCTTCTCGGCTCCCCCTTCGTCCAAGCCCGAGGATGCATAGCATAGGATCCCGGCGCTGAATGACCTCTCCTGCGGGCAGCGCGTCTCTAGCGCCTAGTGCAGCAGTCCTGCGGGAAACTCATTGGCCGCGACCGCCACCCCGCGGTTGCAGGCAGCCGCAGCCTAAGGCATGCTTTAGTTTTCAGGTAGGGCCGGAAGTTGGGCTATCTACTTCCGCCTCCAGCGTTCCCCGCAGAGAGCTTCCGGGCATTCCCGGCCGTCACCAGCCCATGCAATGGCCGCTTCTTTGGCGGGGAAGAAGATCGTGTTTGTGACGGGAAACGCAAAGAAGCTGGAGGAGGTGTCGTGGGGTGTGGGGACCCCCTAGAAGGCGGGTGGAGCTAGGGCTGCAGGGCTTTCCTCACCAGGGAAGCCCGGGAGAGGGGTGAGGAACACCGGGAGTTGGACCCTTGGGGAACGTGGGTTAACCCAGTGTGGAAAGGCTGGGCTTGGGGAGAGATCTCCGTGGAGTGCGGCGCCTTGAGGATTTAAGGTTTTTTTTTTTTAAATTTTGAGATTTATTTATTATGTATTCAGTGTTCTGCCTGCATGTGTGCCTGCAGGCCATAAGAGGGCGTCAGATCTCATCATAGATAGTTGTGAGCCACTATGTGATTGCTGGGAATTGAACTCAGGACTTCCAGAAGAACAGCCAATGAGTGCTCTTAAAACCCCTGAGCCATCTTTCCACCCCCTTTAAAAGTTTTTTTTCGTATTATTTTGGGGTTGTGTAGTCCAGGCTAGCCTGACCCAGATGTGTAGCCAGGATTGACCATTTCTCTTGATCTTCCTGTCTCCCAAGGTCTGGGTCTACCTGCATACCCCACCACACCCGTTTTGGGATGAGCTGATAAAGTCAGCAGACTATAAGAGCTAGAGTGGTGGCATCTGTGACAAAGGTCGCCCCCTAAGTCCTAAGTTCTGACATCTCCCTGCCTCAGAAGTGATGGCAAACAGAAAGTGTGTCGGGTTGATCCAGACTGAGTAGTTCACACCCCACTGTGGTCCATCTAGCCTTAGGCACTTCCCATATCTGAAATGTGTAATACCTCATCAGATTCATGACTGACCACAGCATAATAAAAGGCAGGTTAACAAAAGAAAAACACAAGTTTGTCAAAGCTTTACATAGCTGTTAGAATGAAGACCCAAAGACTCGTTTTCTTCTGACTGTAGATGCCTTGGATCTAACCCAAGACTTACAGAATTGCTGTCACTGTCCTACTTCTGAACTACACTCCTAGCCTGAGAAAGCTGTTTTTCTACCTAGATTTGATGAAGCATTACTATAGGAAAAATTTGATAAGCTCTGGGGGACTGATGGGAACACTACCCAATGAGAAAGGTGGATAACACCTCACGTAGTAATAGGGAGATAGTGGGGAATTGTTCGCAAATGGTGTGACAAATGTTCTTTCATTTTGGAACAGGTCATTCAGATTCTAGGAGATAAGTTTCCATGCACTTTGGTGGCACAGAAAATTGACCGTATGTTTCTGTTTTGTTTCATTTTTAAAAGTAGTTTGATTTAACTGTCTTGCTGTGTCCTGACTCTGTACGTCTGTATGTCTGTCCACTGATCAGTGCCTGAGTATCAGGGAGAGCCGGATGAAATTTCCATACAGAAGTGTCAGGAGGCCGCTCGCCAGGTACTTAACCATTGTAGTCCCCCAGTCAGTCTTCTTGTGGGCTTCTGGGGCCTATGCCTTGTGGGAACAGGCGGAGTATAAAGTAGTTTGTTGGACACTGCCTCTTGTATTCCAACCCTTGCCTCTCTGATTCTTTGTTCTATACATTCAGCCATACATTTTCCCTATACATATCTACCCCACCCCCACCCCTGAACTCACACAGTTTACAGAACTGGGAAGGAACACATGGAATCCGGCTTCCAGCTGATTTCCAGCACATTATTGCTCTGTGTTGAGCCAATGCTCTGATGTCCACATTTCTAAGCTGAAGACAAAGAGCTGAGTTGTGTGGCTCTTGATGGACCTATACCCGCAGCTCTCACCCTCTGCTTGTTGTGGTCTAGATCCCAGCCTGAGCAGACTTAGGGTTGGAAATGAAGCCTACCTCTGATAGAGTCTCAGGGTTGTATGTTTGTGTTATAGGTGCAGGGTCCTGTACTGGTGGAGGATACCTGTCTGTGCTTTAATGCCCTCGGGGGGCTCCCTGGCCCCTACATGTGAGTACTCTACTACACCTCCACCCCTGTAGGGTCCTATCCACAAAACTACCGGAATAGTAAAATGATTAGTTATGTGATGTTATGAGTCATTCACTATCTTGGCATCAATACCAAGGAAGGATTATGACTATCAAAGGTAGGACTGAAGAAATGGCTCAGTAGTTAAGAGTGCTTGCTGCTTTTCCACTGACCCAGGTTTGATTCTCAGCACCTAAATCAGGCAGCTTACCACTGCCTGTAACTTCAGCTTCATGGACTCTGATGCCTCTTGCCTTTGTGGGTACCTGCACTCACATACACACACCACACACGCACATACACATGATTAAAAATAACATAAATCTTAAGAACAAGGAAAGAAAGAGCTGGGCATAGAGGCACACGCCTTTAATCCCGTCACCTAGGAGGTAGAGACAGGCAGCTCTCTATGAGTTTGAGGCCAGCCCGGTTCACTTAGTGAGTTCCAAGCCAGCTGGAGCTATACAGTGAGACCCTGTCTCAAACAATTTAGGGGACTAGAGAAAGGACTCAACCCTAAGAGTGCTTGTTGTTCAGTCATGAGGACTGGAATTTACATTCCAGCATCCACATTCAACTTACAAACTCCTATAACTACAGCTCCCAGGGATCGAAGAGGTACCTGTGCATACATTGTGTACATACATTCACATAGATATGTGTGCACATACACATAAATAAACCTTAAAAAAGAGGGGCTAGAGAGATGGCTTAGCTGTTAAGAGCACTGGCTGCTCTTGAAGAGGACCTGGGTTCAATTTCCATCACCCACATGGCATCTCACAACCTTCTGAAGCTACCTTTCCAAGTAGCCTGACCTCCTCTTCTGCCCTCTGCAGGCACCAGGCACACATGTGGTGCGTCTACATATATGTGGGCAAAACACTGATATACGTAAAATAATCCTAGTAAAAGCACAACAGGTGGGTGAGGATGTAGTTAGTGTTTGCCTTTATTATGTAATAAAGCCCCGAGTTCAACCCCTAGCCCTGTGTACACCAGGTGAGCAGGCATGGTATGCATGCTTACAATTCCAGCTCTTACAAGATGGGGGACAGAAGGATCGAAAGTTGTGGGTCATTCTTGGCTACATAAGAAGGGGTAGCCTTCCTGCTACAGCCTCGGTGTTTGCCTCGTCCCCACTGCGGTGCTTGCCTTTCTTTGCATACTGAGCCTTGTGTTTGCTGCCTGTTTAGCTCCATTTCCTCCTGTTAGACTCCTGTTTCTCTTTCTCTTCCCTTTCCTTCTGCCTCCCCTTGCTCTCCCCCTCTTCTCTGTTTCTCTGCTGCTTAGCTATACTCCCAGCCTTTGGGTTGTTGTCTTAATTTTGACTTGAGACGTTCTTCTTCATTTCTCTGGCATTTGGGAGCTCTGATCCCTATGGGTGTAGGCCAGAGCAGGTGATAGGAAGGTAAGTCTGCTCTTGCTCTTGGTACTGACTCTCCTTTCCTTCTTTTGCAGAAAATGGTTCCTAGAGAAGCTAAAGCCTGAAGGTATGTGTCCCTGTTGTTTCTTCCCATGGGTCTTTTGGAATTGAGCCTGGGAGTAGTCCCCACTTAGTCATGGCTGCCCTAGGCCGTTGGCCTCCACTTTCATCTCCGTTGGCGCACTGGTAACAGCTTTCCCTGTGGTCCAGAAGGCACTGTGGTGGAGAGCTGGGGACCGGTGATGAAAACTTTGAATCTGAGGGACCAAGAGGTTGGTTGATTCTGGTTGTCAAGGGGTTTGACGTTAATGACTGTAGTTCTTTGCTTCAGCCATTGCCTAGCCTGGTCTTCAGGGAGGGAGCTACCTCTTCTAGGTCCAAGAATCTATCTTTTCTCTCGGGAGTGTGTGCCAGAATATTCCCTCTTTAGGTTTTGGGGTTTTATTTGTTGTTTTGTTTGTTCTTCAAGACAGCGTTTCTCTGTGGAGTCTTGGCTATCCTAGAACTCGATCTGTAGATCAGGCTGGCCTTAAAATCACAGAGATCCGTCTGCCTCTGCCTCCCAAGTGCTGGGGTTAAAGATGTGTGCCACCACCGCCTGGACCTCTTTCGTTATTTAAAAAAAAAAAAGGCACCTGAAACCAGGCACAGTAGTGCATTCCTGTAATCTCAGCACTTAGGAGGCTGAGGCAGGAGGATCCCGAGTTCAAGACCAGCCTGGGCCACACACAAGACCCTGTCTCAAAAAAACCAAATGGGCTGGAGAGATGGCTCAGCAGTTAAGTGTGCTTGTTGCCCTTTAAGAGGTCCCAGGTTTGGTTCTCGGCACCTACAAGGCTGCTTACAGCTGTCCATAACTATTGTTCTAGAGGATCTGGCATCTTCTGGCCTCCGTGGGCACTAGTGCACATACATGTGGCCAAAACACTTATATATGTAAAAATAAATAGATCCTTAAAAACAAAAGCCATTTTACTTTTTGGAGCAATCTTGTGTCAGCAAAGCATATAGGCACATGCCGATGATCCCAGCACTAGGGAGGCTGTGGAGTCCAGCCTGGGCTACAAAGCAGGACTCTGTTTTAAAAACAAAACAGAGCCCGAATGGTAGTCTAGGCCTGTAATCCTGAGAGCTGTAAGCAGAAGGATCAGAAGTTCATCCTCAGCTGTATAGTCAGTTAAAGGCTAGCCTGGACTACCTGAGATCCTGGGAGTGTATCGCAGTTGGCAGAATGTTTGCCTGGCATACATAAAGTTCTGGATTCAGTCCCTAGGGCCACATAAACCAAGTGTGGTGGTGCTTGTCTGCAATTCCAGCATTCACTGGGTGGAGGCAGAAGGATCTTATGTTCCAGTACAGCCTGGGTTACAAAGTGAGGTCTAGACCAAGCTGGGCTACATGACACTTTGATCTCAACAAAGAACCTTGTTTTAGTTTGTATCAGAACCCAAAGAGAGGCTTCAGGTCCCTCTTGAGGACTAGAATGCAGCCCTTGTAGCCTCCCACTCCAACATAATCCAATCCTGAGAATCCTTCCACACCCTTGGGCTTCTGGAGTAGGGTGGGGACTGGACAGCGTAGATTCACTGAACCCTCACTAAATCTGCCTGCAGGTCTCCACCAGCTCCTGGCCGGCTTTGAGGACAAATCAGCCTACGCACTGTGCACATTTGCTCTTAGCACCGGGGACCCAAGCCAGCCAGTCCTCCTGTTCAGGGGCCAGACCTCGGTATGTACCCACCTGAACAATTCAGCAGGTCACCAGAGGACTCTGTGTCTTAAATAAATGGCTGCGTTATGCTGTGGGAATGAAAGAAGATGGTAGAGGTAGCGGGGGCTTTGGGGCACTCTGCTTGCTGGGAGATACCACAATTAGAAAAATGCCAGTCCCCAAACCTATGTGACCCTAGCCTTACACACTTGGATCTTGCCAGAGTAGGTCCTGGTAAGATGCAGGTGCACAAACTAAAGGGAGCTACTGTCTTCAAAGCCAGAGCTACAGGCCAGCTTGCTGAGATGGCCTCGTTCCTCTGCCAGGACAGAGTCTCCTCCCCACTCAGGTTTTTGAGAGAGTCTCTTCATTTATCCCAGGTTGGCCTTGAACTTGCTGTGTGTGGCCAGGATGGACCTTAAACTTCAGATCCTGCTGCCTCTATCTCCAAGTGGGCCTTGTCATCCTGTGTTAGCACACCCACTCTGCAGTGGACCCCCACCCCTTCTTGTTTTGTTTTTTGTGTTTCTTTGAGACCAGGTCTCTATTATGTAGCTGTCAATATCCTGGAACTCACTATGTAGATCAGGCTAGCCTCAAAACTCACAGAGACCCACCTCTGCCTCCCAAGTAGTCGTATGCCACCACACCTGGCCTACAGCTTCTCGTGGTTGTCTTCCAGCCTTTCTGAATTTTCTTGTTCACACAAAATTGTAATGTTTGTTTTGTGGTGATGGCGTGGAAGTCAGAGCATTTACGTGCTGTACAAGTGTGCTACCATGGAACTACTTCTCCAACTCCGAATTTCAGTTCTTCATTTCTCTGCCAGTGACCCTTCAGCACCTCCTGAAGTTGCCTGTCAGACCTGAGGTGTAGTTGCTTTTCTGAGCATCCACCAGACCACCCCTAAAGCTGATCAGGACAGTCTTATCTTCCAGCATACACTGTCCCTCCAGCCGAGATAAAACCTAGCTCCCCAGTTCGACTGTATATGGACGCTGTTATGCCCAGATCACGTCCCCAAAGAAGCCACCGGAGACTTTAGGTACAGAATGCAAAAGCAAGGTTTATTGTTCTTACAAGCCATGGTCAGGGAAGCTCGATCCCAAGCAGTGAGGCCGGGAGGAGCTTGTCCTTTCTTGGGGAAGTTAGTTTTTATAGGCAAAACCCATCAAATTTCTTAGAGGGGAGGAGGTTAGTACGGGTCCATCCTTAATTGGTCCAGTTTTTCCCGGGCCTGGACTTGGTCGTATTTTAGCTTATCTGTTTGCCCTGTCAGGAGTTTTACAACCCATCTCCGGGGTCCGTGAAGTTTGGGATGTTTTATGACCACTTAGCTTCTGCCAGATGGTTGAATATCCTGACTCTGTGTTTTCTTAAGTTTCTGTAGCTGATAAAGCCACCTGGGAAGAAGGGGTCTAAGTTCTTATCTGCACTTAGGAATCCTGGTTTCCTTTAATTGAGTGGGGGTATGTAACCTTTGAATTTACTGGTTGGGGGTTACAATTACCACTTTGGGGGCAGTCCAGCACAAGTCCCAGGCTTTGTCCTTGAGCCACCATGGGGGCTGGCTGGCCAAGCACGTACTGACTGTGGGGGCTGGCTCAGTGGTCCAGGCTCTGTACTGCAAGGACTATATCTTTTATTCACGGCCCTGCCAGAGACTGCTTGCTCAGTCTCAGGAAACTGAAATTGAGGCCTGATCGCTCAGAGAAGACTGGGCAGCCTGTTATGGCATCTGCTTGGTCCTTTCAGACGCTTTGTGTTGTTTTGTTTAGTTAACTATTTTGGATAATAGTAAAACAAAAACAAAACACAGACACAACATAAAAGCCATCTTTTTTCTTTTCTTTCTTTTTTTAATTGTGTGTTGGTGTGTATGTCTGCATGTGGGTATGTGCACATGAGTGCAGGTGCCCAAGGAGGCCGGAGGCATCAGATCCCCTGGAGCTGGAGTTGCAGATGATGTGAGCTATCAGATGTGGGTGCTGGGAGCTGAGCTCTGGTCTCTGGAAGAGCAGCAAATGCTCTTAACCACTGAGTCATCTCTCCAGTCCCACAAATGCATCTTAACTGTCGTTCGGTGTACTGTTAAGTGTATTTGCGTTTACAAGGACTACAGAAGATTTTTGTCTAAGTCTGAAACGACCCTATACAAGCCCCTTTCTTCATTCAGATGCTACCATTTTATTTCACGCTTCTAAGAGTTTGACTACTTTATTATTATTATTTTTAAGTTTATTTTTTATTTTATGTGTATGGATATCTTGTCTGCCTGTATGTTTGTTCACAGCATGTAACATGGTGCCCATCAAAGTCAGGGACAGCATTGGATTCCTTGGAACTGCCATGTGTGTGCTGGAAATTGAACCCAGGTTCTCGGCAAGAGCAGCCAGTGGTTTTTTGTTTTTTGTTTTTTTGGTTTTTGAGACAGGATTTCTCTATGTAGCCCTGGCTGTCCTGGAACTTTATGTAGACCAGGCTGGCCTTGAACTCACAGTTTCGCCTGCCTCTGCCTCCTGAGTGCTGGAATTAGAGGTGTGCACCACTGTCTGCCCCCCCCCCCCTTGTTTTTTGCTTTTGTTTATTTTTGAGTTCGGCTCTCACTGTGTGGCCCTGGCTGGCCTGCCTCAGCCTCCTGAGTACCAGGATTCTTGGGTGCGCACCACCACACCCCTGCTTTAGTGTTTGCTTTTTGTGTGACTGGTTTAGTTCACTTAGCAAGACATTCTCAAGGTTTGCCTGTGTTGTAGCACAGCAGAGCTCTGAGAGTTTTAAAGGCTGAACATTTTGATTTATATACTATATTATCTTTTTCTTTCTTGTTTTTTATTTTGGTTTTGAGTCAGGGTCTTGTGTATCCCCAGGCTGGCCTCTAACTTACTGTGTAGTTGAGGATATCTTTGAAGTTCTGATCCCTTGCCTCCACTTGCCAAGAGCTGGGAGTACATGTGTTCTACATTTTCCTCATTAGTTTCTCTGTTGACAGCCTTCAGGATCTTGTGAATAATACTGCTGTGACCCAGGAGTGTGGATGAGTCAAGAGCCTGTTTTCAGCTCTTGCGGTTACACATGTAGTGAGTGGTAGGGGCTGGTGTGTTTCACAGCCCAGTTAGATTGTTCGCAGTGAGTTGTGCTGCCTGTGGCTTTCCCAGAAGTCTCCAGTTGGCCATTTCCTGCAGTGACTAAGTAGTAACTGCCTTAGACCGGCTGGTACTGCTGTCCCTCCCTCTCTGGTCCAGCTGTGGCTGCCGTGCTCTTTCCTGCTGACCAGCTCCTGGTCTCCTTGAGGTGGTCTCGTTTCTCCATCCTTGTTCTGTTCTCCCGGTGGGCTCGTTGTCTTTGGTGTGCTTGTTACACACTGTCAGGTGGCACGGGAACAACGTTGTCCTTGTAGTAGCCGTTTGCCTTAAGACATCCATTGGAGGAGGAGGAGTCTGGGTTTGCTGGGACCTCAGGCTGAGAGTGTGGACAGCTGTAGTGAGGCTCTGAGTGCTTCAGTTGTTGGCTTTGGTCACATAGCTCCCCTCTAGCAAAAGCATAATTTCCCTTAGGCACTGTATAACTCGGCATTTATTTCTGTGCTTAATCTCCATTATTTATAACCATCCTTGTCACTGTCCTGTGCCTTCTTCTCCCCAACATACCAGGTGCTAGGATGTGAAACCAGGTCCTCTACACGCTAGGCAGGCACTCTATCCCTGGCCTCTATTCCCAGCTCCTTTTTTGTTGGTTTTTGTCTTGAAACAGGGTCTTGCTGTTGCCTGTGCTGGTCACAAACTCACCATGTAGCCCAGATTGGCTTTGAACTTGGAGTACTCTGTCTCGGCCTGGGAGCTGGGATTACAGGAGCGTGCCTGGGATTACACCTGCTTTAGTGTGTCGGGCTTTGTCTGGAGTGTAGTGGTGGTGTACTGCCCAGATCTCCTGCTAACCTAGCTCTCCCCTTGAGCTTCATCCCTAATCCAGAGCAGACTTGGCACTTGATAACGTGGCATTTCATGACACTGCTTGTCATCTTTGTGACATTTTCACGTTTGTATTCGCATGTGCCCCTCCCCCTTTCTTTTCAGCAGGCTCATTATGTAGCCCTGGCTGGCCTGGAACTTGCTATGTAGACCAGGCTGGCCTTGAATTCACAGAGATCCGCCTGCACCTGCCTCCTAAATGTTGGGGTTAAAGGTATGTGCCACCATGCCCTGCTAAGCTAGTTGCTCAGGCCATTCTCAACCTTATAGCTGAGGATGACCTTGAACGTCTAGTCTCTACCTCCCAAGTGCCTTATGCATGCTAGGGAGCACGGCAGCACCTAGCCACGTCCTCAGTTCTTCCCTCTATTGTAAGAAATACCATGAACAATTCAGGACCCTTACCTTCCTTTCAGGAGCAAATTTTCTAAAATTTTTATTTATTATTATTTGTGTGTGTGTGTGTGTGTGTGTTGCATGTGTGGAGGTCAGAGGTTGCCTTTTAGGAGTTGGCTCTCGTAGCTACCTTGGCATCTAGGGAGTGAAATCAAGTAGTCAGTGCAGCAAGCACTTACCTACCTGCTGAGCCACCTTTCCAGACTGCATGTTTTCTGTCACATTTTCAAAACTGGCCCAGCTTTTCTTCCGTTAGGTTACAGTTTATCAGAACTATAGAAAGAAGGTCATCGCAGTGGTATCGGTAGGCCGGTCAAATGCAAAGTTCCTCCTCCTAAGCCTGCTCTGTGTCCTTTGCTGTGTATCTGTGTGCACATGTGTGAACATGCAGAGGCCAGGGTACAACCTCAGGGTGCTGTCCATCTTGTGGTATTGGTTTTTTGTTTGTTTACGAGTTCTCACTGTGTAGACTGGGCTAACCTTGAACTCATAGAGAGCCACCTGCCTCTGCCTCTTGAGTCCATCTTGGTTGTTTGGTTTCTCAAGATAGGGTTTCCCTGTGTGGCCCTGGCTGTCTTTGACTCACTCTGTGGTACAGGCTGCCCTCGAACTCACAAGGATCTGTCTGTCTTTACCTCCCAAGTGCTGGGATTAAAGGTGTGCACTACCATGCCTGACGCATCTTGTTTTTTGAAACAGTCTCCACTGACCTGACTTGCTTAAATAGACTAGGTTGTTTACCTTCCCCTGAGGTTACAGGCGCTACACTACTCTACTTAGCTTATTTAAAGTTGGTTTTTGTTTTTGTTTTTTGTTTTAATGTGGGTTCTGGGAATTGAACTCAGGTCCTCATAATTATAAGACAAGAGACTCACCAGCTGAGCCATCTCCCTAGCCTCCTGGTTTTTTTTAAGACAGAATCTTGCTATGTAGCCCTGACTGCCCTGGTAACTGTGCAGTCCTCCTGCCTTAACCTCCTTAGTGTGCCCATTACAGGTTGTCCCATCCTACCCAGCTATTGCTCTAACCTTACTTACTGAGGTGCCAACAGAAATTTATAGGAACTGTGGGTCCTTTGTACTATTAAACATTTTGAGTAATTCAGGTTTAGTCAGATTCTCCAACTAAACAAACTTACTCTGGTCCAGTACATCTCCAGTTACACACCTGCCCTCCCTGTTACACACCTGCCCTCCATATTACAGGGCCAGATCGTGAAGCCACGAGGCTGCCGGGACTTTGGCTGGGACCCCTGCTTTCAGCCTGATGGATATGAGCAAACGTAAGGAACCCAAACTTCTTCCCTGGTGCGTGGGCTTGGGTGGGCACCTTGCCCATGTGCAGTCATGCGGATATGGGTAAGGCAAGCTTTGTTCCAGCTGAAGCCATTTCCGCTGGGATGGACACAAGGAATCCAGGTGGCCTAGTCCATGGCAGGGCAACACAGATATCCTAGGTTCTGCTCCTAGCTCACTTGGCCGTCTTATGGCCGGTGGCTCCCATCCTCTGGCCCTGCCTGTCAAGATGTATAAACCTTGTGGTTTTGTGGGCTGACACCAGCTCCATCTGGGCTGGGAAAATGCATACTTTTGTAGCTGCTGTTAGACATGAGAAACCCACACAGTAGTGTATGTTCTTAGCACTTCACATTAACAGCACCCTTTTATTTATGAATATTTGTACATTGTCATTGCTGGATCAGGCTTTCCAGACTGTAGCTCCCCTGCCCAGCACCTCACAGGCCTGAAGCAGCCCTGGTCAGCCTGTCCTTGGGTGTCAGGAGTGTCCTCTGATGTGCTGTCTGCTTGGGCGGTCACCGAGCACTTGGAATTTAGTTAGGAGAGGAGCTGAGTTTATTTTTGTTCTGTTTATTTATTTTGTGTTGGGGTGTTTTGCCTGTATGCATATCTGTACACCAGATGACTATACTGGCCAGAGGTCAGAAGAGTCTGTCGGGTTCAAGGGACTAAGCCATCTCTCCAGCCCCATTTGTATTCAGTTGTAATTAACTTAGCCACATGTAGCTAGTTCTGAAGCCTAAAGGCAGGGTGTGACCTCTCACCTGTCTAGTAGTGTCCTCACACGGACAAAATTGGCCCCGGCCAGCTGCCTGGCTCTGCAGCCCACAGTGCTGCTTGATCTGTCAGACTCCATTGCTTCTGTCAGACACCTACCTCATTCTTGTCCTCACTTCCCTTAAGAACTTACGGACACACTAGAGCAATTTGAGCTTCTCTCCAAGCCCATGACTGGGCGTTTCTATCTCACAGAGTAATTTAAAACTGTCTGGTCTAACAGGCTGAGGACCAGGTGGCCCATTGCCTGGTTTCTTGGCTCTCTCAGGGTGGAAGGTCATTTGCTTGGGCTCAGACATGGAGTACTGGGGGCCTGACTGCCCCTTGCCTGTGCACAGGCTCTCAGTATGGTTTTTACCTACAGGTGCCCCCTCCCTTGCAAACAGAATCATTGTGCTTTGGGCTCCAGGGTGGCAATGGGGTGCCCAGCCTCCTGATTTCTGATTCTCTCTTTTCTGAGCTGCTTCTCTTTCCTCTTAGGTATGCAGAGATGCCAAAGGCTGAGAAGAACACCATTTCTCATCGATTCCGGGCCTTGCTCAAGCTGCAAGAGTACTTTAGTGTGACTGCTGGGGCTGGTGGCCACTAGGGTCACGGGTGTGGGGAGGATAGTGCAGAACTCCCCAGGAGGCAGGCACTCCTGGCTAGTATTTCTCTGGGTTGCGCTTTACCAGGGCATCCAGGCACCTTCAGCAGCCAGGTCTGGAAGGGCAGTTTGCTCTGCATAGGGGAACTCTGGGCCAGTTGATGCTAAACTCTTGCCCTTTGGGATTCAAGAGTTGCCTTTGGCCTGGCATAGTGGTGCACACCTTTAGTCCCAGAATTTGGGAGGCAGAGGCAGACAGACCTTTGTGAGTTCAAGGCCAGCCTGGTTTACATAGTAAGTTCCAGGACAGCTAGAGCTACAGAGTGAGATGCTGTCTCAAAAACAAAACAAACAATAAAGCAGAGTTGCTCTTGCAGCCTCTGGGATCATGAGATAACTTGGGGTGTTCACACTTTGTAGCTTGAGGGTTGGCAAAGAAACATATAGCCTTTGATTTTAGAATGCAGCAAATGTAAATTCTTGAAGGCATGTTTCCAAAATAAATGGTATATTTGTTTTGAGCCTTGTCTGTCTCTTGAGTTCCTTTGACAGGTGGGAAGCCATCTTGATGGGTGGTCAGAGGGGCAGTTCTGTACAGAGGATGCTCACCTGCCTGGGTAGCTGGCATACTGCTCCTCTCCTTGCGCTCTTGTTCTTGTGAGCCATGGGCTGTCATCTTGTCTATGTCAAGTTCGTGCTGGGGATGGGGAGGAGGCGGCACAGTGTGTGTTTTGCCATTATAGGTTGACAGACGACCTGAGTTCAATCCCAGAGCCCGTGTGTGGAGGGAGAGAACTGACTTTCAAGAGGTTGTTCTCTGACCTCCATATGTATGCCATAGAATGAACCTTGCCCCCACATACACAAATAAATGCCAAAGGCCCTCTGTCCTCAAAAGCCTGACAGGAATCCTGTTTAAGCTGCCTTGTACCATCATGTGCATCCCCTCTCCCCAAGACATTCCCTGGGAGTCACTTGAGGGTCAGTGCCTGCCTTGCAGTTCCTGAAGTTGTTTCTTGAGGAAGAGTATGTTCAGGGAACATGAGAGGAAAAAGCAGGTTTCTGTGTCCCGGGCAGTTCTGGGGATATTCCCTCTAGTTTTTGGCCCCCAGACATGGCAAGGTGTCCTGGGGTTCAGCCATTATGATAAAGGCATTTCTCCTGACCCCAGGCAGGGCATGTGGGTGAGTAGAGAACACCATTCTTCCCCACCTGTCCCAGCTTGCCTGTCCCAGCACGCCTGGCTCCAACATGGAGTACTGGGGGCCTCTCTGCCCCTTTCCTATATTCTGGATGTGGCTTTCTCTTCAGGGAATGCCCAAGCTACTGAGGAAGTCACCCCTCCCGACTTGAATTGCAGATTGGATGGATAGGTGGGTGTAGGGGCCACCTGGTGTTTGCTACACAGCTCCTTCCTGAATCTCCCCCATTTTATTTGACCCATCCCTATAAGCAGCTGTGGAGAACATACTGTACCTGACACACACACACACACCCCATACACACATACACAAGCAAAATTACACTTCGGTCTACACCCTGCACCTATGGTGTTGCCACGCTCTCCCTAGCATGTCCAGCCTGTTGTCTTGCCAGCTCAAGTCTAAGGTGGGATTCCTTTTGGCTTGCATTTCTGATTTTTTTTTTTTCTTTTCAATATGGTGGGCAAACTCGGGGCCTCCAGCATGTGAAGCATTCTGCAGAGCCGCAACCCCAGCTCTACCAAGAGGTTTGAGCGTCTCTTGCCATTCCTGTTATCCTTTCCTCTTCTTGCTGGTATGCTGGACCCGCATGTCCTAGTATGGAGGGGTCTTCTGTTTTCTCTGGGGTGTTACCCGGCATTAGCTTTTATTTTGTGGTGCTGGGAACCAAACCTGGGGCCTTGTGCAAGTCAGATAACTAACACTCAGCTCTGGTTTGTCCACAGTTGGGGCAGTGCCCACTCTCAGAGGTGACAACACAAGATGAGTACTTGTGGGCACAGAATGACAGCATCACCCAGAGTTAGCGCCCCACTTCCTCATTTTGAGATGTCAGTTCAGGACTTCACACCATCACTGTCCATCCTCTGTAGAAAGGGTGTGTTACACAGAGATAACACAACTCACTGACAAGCCATGTGAGTGCACCTGAAGGAGCCACCATGGAGGTGTCAAGGCCAGGTGTTGCTGTGGGATTTGTGGGAGGGAACTGTATGGCTGGGTAAGGCACAGTGATGCCCGCCAAGGTGACTGGGAGAGGTTTGCAATTGCCTGTGTCTGAAAATGCTAACGAGCACACAAAAGGTCAAACTAGACGCTCCTAAAAGCCATAGGAGGTTAATTGGGAACCCCAGTGCTAGGAGTAGGTTACCTCCCACAGAAGCCCTTGGGGCCCCTAAAACAAAAAAGGTTTTTGCCACGGTTGCTGGTTGCCTTCCAGAACTTAATAACAAGACCCAGTTGCTGGAGAAATGAAGCTAGGACTGGGCTGAAGTGTCCCCTCCCTGAGAGCTAGATCCTGTAGTGCTGGAAGTTTCTACTGAGGATGCTGAGGAGAATTAAGCCTCAGTCCTGCTCAGCTGTGGATCCTGCATGCTTCGTGATGGAAGTGCCAGGCAAGATGCACTGGTGCATGGAGTGCACGAGGCTGGAACCAGCTTTCTGACTGGACTGGAGGCCCGCTGCACAGGGAGGAAATTCACATCTGGATAGAACCAGCTTTCTGATTGGACTGGAGGCCCGCTTCACAGGGAGGAAATTCACATCTGGCACAGGCAACACAGACAACCGTGACTAGGGAAGTCCTAGGCTCCCGTGGAGTGCAAGTGCTCTCGACTGCAGAGATGCTGGCCCACATGAGTTTCCTACCCCCATTTGGACAGTCTTCTGTTCCTGCTTTTGTCGGAGACTTGCCAACAGCTGTGTTCCAGAGACAGAGGAATGACCGACCGAAGGGCATAAGGGTTCGGTACTTTGGAGAATAGTCAGGCATCTCTGTCACGCCCCCAGCACTGCCCCAGGCTCAGGGACTCTTGAAGAAGGAACGTGAGGGCCGGAGGAAGAGGTGGCGAGTCCTCCGAGACTGTCCTCCAGGCCCAACAACTGCTAAGAGGGATCAGTTCACCACTTGCAAAAGATCATCCCAGCTGGGCTTGTTGACTGTCAACAGCCTCCAGAGAGGTGCAGGGATCTGGAGCCCTCACCTGAGTATCCAGCACTCCTTACCACTCACACCCAACTTCACCCTAAGTGCACGTGGCCTGGGCCAGGGGTAGAGTATAGGCAGGAGGGGCTAGTGGAGAGCGGCTCCATCTGTGACTGGGAAAGTCATCATCCCCGCTAGGTAAAGACTTGCCCATGTGGCCTTGGAGGGGGAGCACCCACACTCTAGTAAGTAACCCCTCACCTGTTCTCTGTAAGGAAGAACAATAAACTGTCGTTGGGACCTTAGGGAAAGGGGTAGGAGTGGCTTAGTCTCCCCCCCCCCCGGGAAGGAATTTTAGCAACAAATGCCAAGTGATTAAGCCGGAAGTATGGCATCTTCTTCCTCCATCAGACTAATCAGCCCGTCTCCCAGTTCTCTCCAAATCACATCAGTGGCACGTACAGGGCGCCCCTGCCCTCACCCCTAGCCATGTCCTGTAGCCACTCTGTTCACCACACAGCACCTTGCTGTACCCAAACCCTGTCGCCTCTAGGTCTTTGTTCCTAGAAAACATGCCTGCGGGAACCTCTCAACAGGATGACACAAAAGTCTACTTTGTCTGCTTCTCACAGTTGGGCTGGTGGAGATGACGGCATATAGATGGTACTCAACAAACATTGGCCTTTTATTCTCCTCCCAGGGGGGGCTGTTTTCTGTCCCCAAGTCTGGGAGAGCAGCAGAGATGGAGGTAGCATGTTGGAGCAAAGAAGCAAGACTTTGATTGCATAGAAACAAGACTTTTATTCACTAATGTGCACACAGTGAGTTCCTTATACAATCAAGGAAATGGGCTCTCTCCTGGGCATCAACTCTTTTATCAAAAGAAAATCTACTTTTCTTAGCTCCACCCTGGCAATGTCCCTGACCCTAAACTAAAGGTTAATGGGGTGAGCACACACCATTGAAAACCACAATGCCCCGGGGCTTTAGGCCATAATGAGGACGGGCCAGAGCCACAGCCGGCTCACACCTCCCCTTGCTCTGCCACAGAGCAGGCCTGAAAGGATGGGGAAGGTGGCCCTGGTCAGGGTCTGTGCTCAGCATCCATGACATCCAAGTACTTGGCTTCAATGATTCGGGGTAGCAGATTGTAACTGCAGAACAGAGGGAGAGGCAAACTGAGTGGTAGATGGTCATAGCAGGTACCCACTGAGCCCAGCAGCGGGCTGCGACCTCCTGACAGCCACCCAGCCTGGTCATACCGGATCGGAATCATGGCAATCATGATGACAGGAAAGACCATCTTCATGTAGGGCAGGGAGCTCATGCCGAAGGCACAGAGCAGCAGCAGCTGCAGAATCTGCAGGCCTGTGAAGTAGTGGATCTTCCTCTGGGGCACTCTCCGGACGTAGTGTGTGGGTGGGTATGATGTCTGTGGGCAGCAGCAATCAGGCAGTCAGGGATGGCTGTGTTCCCACACCCTCTCCCGGGCCCAGGCACCTACCTGCTCCTTGAGCAGCAGGGCCACACGAGAGAAGAGCTGGTTGCCATCCAGGGAGGTGAGCGCAATGTAGAGGAAGAGCCCATAGAGCACAGGCTTGGGGATCCACTGCAGAGGGAAGGGCAGCAGCAGCAGCGAGAGACCCACCAGGACACTGGCGCCCAGCGCGGTCAGCCGGGTCTCCTTAACATTCACAATCCTGCGGGGCCCAGAGCACAGGGCTATGGTGTGGGTCTAGCTAGGAGGCCACCGCCTCTGAGCCCTTATCTCTAAGCCACATCCTTTCCTACGCCACGTGGAGCCCAAGGTTGTCCCCCTCTGACCTTCAGGTCTACCTGGCTCTTGCCCTAGGACCCCAGGGACCACTTATACTCACGTTTCATAAATGTGTCCATTCTCCACACGTTCCTCCACTAAGGCCAGCGCCCGCACATGCAGCGGGGAGTGGGGGTAGGCGGCGTGGATCCAGGGTAGCCCGAATAGAGACAGCCCCGTATTGATGATGGCGAGTAGCAGGAGGTCCCAGTGATAGGCGGTGCCCTTCACCAGCCTGACAGAGACGGGCACACATGGGCAGAGTCCTGTCGGCTGTCAGAAGTCCGGGACCCTGCCCCCTCCTCCCACAGCCCCCAGTACCTGTTCTCCGGTGCATTGACCAGGGCAGCCACCAGGTTCTGCTCAATGAAGAAAAGCAAGGAGAGCAGGAAACCAAGACCCATGGCGCTGCCGATGGCCTTGAAGGACAGAGAGCGGATCTGTGCCATCTCAAAGAGGCTCTCGCTGGGGTTGTATCTGAACTTGCTCACTGCAATACGGGACAGGCTTGGCCCACCGTTCCCAGGGAGCGAGGCCACGCCATGCCACCCCCAGCTCCTCCACCCGCCCGTTCCAACTCACTCTCAATCTCCTGGAAGCCATAGGAACTGATGAGGGAGAAGGCGAGCACGGCGATGGGCAGGGCACAGTCAGACAGGGTCTCACGCACACATGGGTGCAGGTAGGGGCTGGAGACGATGGGTGCATCAGCGTGGCCTGGGGGCTGGCTGGCCCGGGCCTCCCACCCGGGGGCCCCCTCGCTTCTTTTCAGGAGGTCCTGGGCTAGAGTCTGTATAACCTAGGCTGGCTTCAAACTTGAGATCCTCCTGCCTCTGCCTCCTAAGTACTGGGATCCAAAGGTGCCCCCTTACCTTTTCTTGAACTGGTAGAGGGTGTAGCCTAGCCAGAGTGTGCCCAGCATGATGAGGAGGCTGAGGACGGCTGTGGCCTGGCCCGAGTGCGTGCTGCTGGGGCTGCTGGCTGTGGCCATCTCTATGGTGCTGTCCCAGAGGCTGGTGTTGAGCGCACTGTGGAGGCTGGTGTTGGAGCTTCTGCCAACGCCCAACAAGCTTGCCAAGGATGAAGTCCTTTTTGTGTGGTAGTGGTGACCATAGTAGTACTTCCAGAAGACTGTGGGGCGAGTCAACAGGCCTAAGCCATCTGGGATCTGGGAGGTTGGAGCCTAGCTTCCTTATTGATATAGGGTGGAGGGGTGTCCTAAGGGAGGTGGGGATACTGAAGGGAAGGGAAGGGGCCATAAAAGGGAGAGAGCTTCTAAGGGGAAACAAGGGGAATAGGAGAGAGCTCTGGCCTTCTCAGTCAACCAGGAACCACCTGTCCGTCTACCCTTGGTCTCCCAAGTCTGCTACTGCCTCTGCTGTAGCCGACACCCTGCCCTGCCTGGCCCAGTGCCTCTGTCCCCTCTCTGGCTTTGCCTGGAGAAGCTCTTCCCCTTCATCACCACATGGTGCTGCTGCTGTGCCAGCCACAGCTCCCCCAGCACCTTTGCCACAGGAAGAACAACCTTAGCTCGGCACCTCCTCCTCTGCCCTGTCAAGCACAGTTGAGAGCCCTCCCACCCCAAGCAAGTCCCTCTCTGGGTCTGCACTCAGTTTTGTTTTGTTTTGTTTTTGAGATAGGGTCTCACTATATAGCCTTAGCCATCCTCAAACTCAGAGATCCGCCTGCCTCTGCCTCCCGAGCGATAGGATTAAAAGTGTGCGCCACCACACCTGACTTGTACTCACTTTTGACCATGCCCTTGACGGCATCCAGCACAAACGTGATGGAAATGAAGAGGGCAATGATTTCCTCTGTTGACCTGCAAAGAGGTAATATGCCTCAAGATGTGTGTGTGTGTGTGTCTGTGTGTGTGTGTGTGTTTGTGAGTGTGTGTGCATTGGGGGGCAGTAATTATTAAAGAAAAGGCTTCCCTGAGCTCTTGTATGGACCATCGCCATGAAAGAGTGCTCCCCCGCTCTCAATAAGTCCACCTTGGCCTATGGAGCGCACACTATCTATTCTGGGGTTATAAGGCCTTGGCATGAGGCTGACCCACACCCCCAGACACTGCAGCCCAGGACTAGTCACCTCTTAAAGAGATTCATAAGCAGGCTGAGGTTGAGGAAGGCATAAAGCGCGAGGAAGAAACTGTTCCACAGGCCCGTCCATGCATAGAAGGAGTTGAAGTCCAGATTGTAGTCATCGCAGATGACTCGGATCACTGCAAACGAGGGGCAGGATGTGCAGTCAGGGCTGGGATGGGCTCCAGGGCCTTGGCACCATCTCCCATTTCAACCCCACTGTACCCTGGATGTAGATGGCCAGGGGCGCGGTTGTCAGCAGTATTACCAGTGGCTGCCCAGAGAAGAGTGCATACAAGAGGCCTCCAATGCTCTGCCCAGCTATGGTCTTCTGCACATCTGCGGAGGTGGTAAGTTCAGGGGTCACCCCAGCCCAGGGTCCCGCCTGGCACATCCCTACCGCCCCCGAGCCCCTCACCGATGGCCCCGTTCGTGTTCTCATCATTGAGGGATCCAAAAGCAATCGTTGGCAGGAGGCAGGCAAAATAGAGGAAAAGCGTGGTGGTGACGTATTTGCCCACAGTCTTGCCTTTCCCCATGAGGCCTAGGAATGCAGGACAGACAGCCTTTGCTGCAGACGCAGGACACGTGCACTGGCCTCATGGCCTGAAAGGCTGAGCTCTGGCTGGGCACCTACCATCGGTGAAGTCCAGTGGGTACACCGGGAACCTGTGCATGATGTCCACCCAGATGCCCTTTCCAAAAGGGAAAAAGTCCTTGCACTTGGGGGGCTGGGAGAAAAGGGCAGAACGTGTTAGCCCTGGTTGACCTGCGCCCCTGCCACCTCCACACCCCACCTCTCTTCTGTACCTGATGGTGTTTGTGAGTATGGAGGGAGCTCATGCTGTGCCCCTTGGCTCTTGGCATCATGGTGAGCAGCTGTCTTTGGTGCACCAGAGCCTCCTTGAATTCCTCCTCTGTGCGGGTCTTGAGGAGCTTCTGGCGGAAGGTGATGTCCGAGAACATGGTGGCAAAGGTGCGTGCCACCTCCATCGCAGTCTTGGTGCTTTTCTGGGAAAAGGTGGTACGGTTACACCCCCAGCTCCGGTAGCAGGGGAAAGGCTGTCTTTGCCAACGCACAGGCAACCGGCAGCAGGTTCTGTTTCCCTAAGCTCAGACATGGACGCACCTGGCCACTATTCCTACCAGGAACTGCTGTGGATCTCATGTTTTCCTTTTTCCTTTTTCCCTTTTTTATTTTTGTTTTTCCAGACAAGGTTTCTCTGTGCACAGCCCTGGATGTCCTGGATCTCACTGTGTAGATCAGGCTGGCCTCAAACTCACAGAGATCCACCTGCCTCTGCCTCCCGAGTTCTGGGACCAAAGGTGTGCACCACCACTGACTGGCTCCATTTTAACATTTTAAAATAATTTATCTATTCATATTTCATGTGCATTGGTGTTTTGCCTGCATGTATGCCTGTGTGAAGGTGTCAGATCCCCTGCAACCGTAGTTACAGACAGTTGTGAGTTGCCATGTAGGTGCTGGGAATTGAACCCATGTCCTCTGGAAGAGCAGCCAGTGCTCCTAACCACTGAGCCATCTCTCCAGCTAGTGTTTTTCTGTCTTGTTTGAGTTAGGATCACATTCTGTACACCAGGCTGGTCTAGAACTATGGCATTCTTCCTACCTCAACTTCCCAAGTCTTGGGGTTAACAGACCAGCCACCATGCCTGGCTTAGTATTTTTCTTCGAACTGAGACATTAGCATTGTCCTAAGCAAGAAAAGGGTTTGAGCACAGACATGAAACCACAATGGAGCAAAACTGCCAAGGGCCGTGGGTGTATACAGCAGGTGACAACTAGCGTTTGACAAGTCGACCCACCAGACATATAACTCCCTGATGGGGAGCCCCACCTGGCAAAGTCGTGGGGTCACTGGCTATGGAAACCGGTTGTTTTCTGTCTGTAACTTTCTCATGTGCACCATTACACTTCCCTATAAGAACGGCTGTGAGCTTCCTTCCACAGTCCATTGGTAGTGTGTTTTACATCTTTGGGCATACTTATAGTTGTGGATGATCAGGTTATGATTTCTGTGTAAGCTACATAATTCTGATGTATAGAAATAATATCAGAATATTCTTCTTTACTGACACAGGAAAGTAACAGTATTCTCAGTCTCAAAGACAGCTAATTTTAGACTTCAGAACAAATTCAAAACAGACTAAACTGTCCTTGCAGAAAATACACAAAGACTAATTCCCAGGTTTTGTTTATTGCTAAATCAAGGCCAGGCTGTTTACATTGAGATAGAGCTCCCTGCAGCAGCTCCCTTTCTGCATGTTCCCTGATGGCTCAAGGTTCAGCCAATCGTTTACTGTCTGGGACCCCTCACCAACTTAGAGCTACGTGCATGGGTCAATGTGACATTACTAGCCTAAGAGAAACTAGGTGACTTATCTTGTGCACTGAGAATGGGTAGGGCCCTGAAAACTTAACTTACAATTGTCCAGAGTTTGGCTGTGGGAGAGCAGCGGTGGTGTGGAGAGAGATGGCTGTGTAGAACTGCTGCAGAATGTGAGTGAAGTGTGTGTGTGTGTGTGTGTGTGTGTGTGTGCATATTGCTGAGTGAGAGATGAAGAAGAATCATGAGAGAAGTGTGAGGGAGGGAGTGGGTGAAAGAGTGAGTAAAGAGTGAGTGAATGACGTAAAAGAAGGTGTGTGAGTGAGTGTGAGAGACAGCTGTGTGAAAGAGCTGCTGCTATACAGAGGAGCTGTGCCCAGGAACTGTGGAAAGCGCTGCATGGTGAGAGAGCTGTGTAAATGAGATGTTTAGCTGTGGCTGTGTGGAGATTTGTAACCGTGTGGAGACAAAGAAGGTGAAGCTGTATAGAAAAGAGATGAAGAGGAGAAATGTATGTAAAAGAAAGATGTGTAGCCATGTGAAAAATATATACGTATGTAAAGATATGTAGCTGTATGCAACAGTGTGGAGATATGTAGCTGCGTGGAAAGAGTCAGAGACCATTCTTAAGTTGAAGTAAAAGAGAATGTTACCATCAGAAAGCGTGTGTTTCCTTATTTCCCCCTCAGATAGAAAAAGTCTAGCACTCCGATACATAATTTTTTTTTCCTAAACCCTCGCTGCCTCCGTGGATTTTCTTGCATTACCCTGGAGGCGGCCTTGGAGCAGGCTCTCCATAAGGTTACCGATACAAAACACATCCCTGATGTCTGTTGGCTTGTCTGACTTTGAAAGGGGATCCAGGCCCATCACACCTTATTCTCTTACCTGACCATGGTCAAGTGTTAGGAGTTAGATATGAAGTGTCCCCCTAAAGACTCATGAATTGAAGAGTTGACCCCCAGCTGATGGGTCTAATCACGGGGAGGTAACTGGGTTCTGAGGGCTCTGACCTCATTGACGGATTCATGCTCTGACATTAAAATTTCATGGCATTACTGAGAAGGGGTGGAAACGAGAACGTGGACCTTGGTCTGAGGAAGTAGGTTGTTGGGAAGTGCTCCTTAGTAGAGGGTATCATTTCCCAGGACCTTTCCCCCACTTTTGGGGAGATGCTGGGGATCAAGCTCAGAGCCTCATGTATGCTACGGCCTGCTGGCGCTGAGCCGTAGACACAGTCTCTCCTCGTTCTCTCTGCCTTTTGGTTACCATGAGGTCATCAGCTCTGTTCCCTCATCACAGCACTTCCCATCACGACATTCTGCTCTGCTCCAAAGCCGTGGAGCCGGCCATGGACTGAAACCCTGATCTGAAGTAGACCTTCTCTCCTTCAAGTTGTGTCTCTGAATTCTCCGTCACAGTGACAGCTAACTCATGGCTTGTTCACTGCCTAGCCCAAATCTCAGGAGGCCCTCGGTCAGACTCAGGGAAGCAGGTCCAAGCTGCGCCTACTGGGTGTTCCTGAGCAGGAACTCCACGCTGGGTGCAGCCTGACTTGCCTCAAGTGATACGGGTACTAAGGCTAGCGCCCCTTCCCGCTGTTCTGGCCACACTGCCGGCTGCCACTCCCTCTAACTCACGATGCGCAGCATATCTATAAGACTACTGGCAGGGAAGCCCCCTGTTCCTGGTACCCAGAGAATCCGGAGAAGGCATCCCGCACCAGAGTCAGGCAGAGTTATCAAAACGCTAACGAAAAGGGGTGTTGTGGAGAAGGCCTGTAAAGCCAGCACTGGGAAGGCAGAAGGATACAGAGTTCAAGGCTAGCCTCCAGTCTGTTTCAAAGAACTGAAGGAGGGTAGAGGTGTGGGTCAGTGACAGAGCACCTGCCCTCATGTGTGAACATGAGGGCCCTGAGGTCCCTCCTTCAAGCTAATGAAAGCTTAAATATTAAGGCCCTACCATAGCTTTGGGCAGAGGATTATAGTTCCCTATTCAGGATTTTAAACCTTTTGCCTTATTGAGAAAACTCCCATACTGGAACAGCTACAGCTTCCACAAAAGCAGGGTATCCAGCCCGGGTGGTTGTGCCACACGCCTTTAATCCCAGCACTTGGGAGGCAGAGGCAGATCTCCGTGAGTTTGAGACCAGGCTGGTCTACAGAGCAAGTTCCAGGAGAGCCAAGGCTACACAGAGAAACCCCTGTCTCAAAAAACAACAACAAAAAAAAACCCAAAACAAAACCAAAAAACCAAAAACCAAAAACAAAACAGCAAACAAACAAACAAACAAAAAACCAAAAAGAGCGAGGTATCCTTGCCCAGGTAGCATAAGGCCCAAGGAGCACAGCGGGTCCTTGTCCAGCAAATCATGAAGGAGAAATACCGGTGGGAAGGCAGCCAAAGAATGGCCCAACGCAACCGGGGAGGTGGTGGCGCCTGCCTTTAATCCAGGCACACGGGAGGCAGAGGCAGGCGGATCTCTGTGAGTTCAAGGCCAGCCTGGGCTACAGAGTGAGTTTCAGGAAAGGCACAAAGCTACACAGAGGAAACCCTGTCATTATATTGGGACTTGAATCCCGAGCCTTTGACATCCTGAGTCCACGCCTTGCCACCAATCTACCCTGCCAGCCTCCTGAATTTGCCATTGTAAAAAAGCATTTCTTTTCAGTAGGAAAGCCAACTTTTTGGGCATTTCCAGGGAAATTTCAGATGCAACGGGGGGACTTGGCAAGAGCATCTCTAATAAACATCGGATAGAGAGGAAGAGCAGGGATGAGAAGCCTGTAGTAGAGATGTTTCCAAGGCAACGGTAGGGCAACCTGGAGACCGGCACTCACCATCTTGGGCGGGGCCAGCACCAGGATGACAAAGCGGACCTCACAGGAGTTCTCCCCCCAGTTCTGTGGTCGGACCAGGCGGCTGATGCACACATGCCGCTTCTGCAGGGCCTTCATGGTGCAGCTGGTTAAGGGAGGAGAGGAAAAGGACAGCTGCCACCCTGCGGAGCAGAGGCTGCCGCCACCCTGCGGAGCGTGTAAGGAAGCTACCAGGGGAAAACAAAAAGACCGCATGGGGGCTGGAGAGATGGCTTAGCGGTAAAGAGCACTGGCTGCTCTCGCAGGGGAGCAGAGTTCAATTCCTAGCATCCACCTGGTAGCTAATAGCACATCAGGAACTCTGGTATCTGTGGCATGGATGTGGTGCTCCTATATACATGAACACACAATACCCGCACACATTTAAAAAAAAAAAAAAAAAAGGTCAACTAGGACAGAGTGCTTCTATCCTCTTGTCCCAAATTAGAGGTGCCACCACAGTTGTGTTACTTGTCTCTGCAGGGACATGAGATACCTGGCTAGCACCAGGGTAACGGTAGGGGACCAGGTGCGGGGGTAGGATGGTAACTCACATGATGCAGAGCCATGACTGCTGGTACTGTACCCCTCTGACAGTGGCGGTGACTCCTTGGATGGTGTCTGACAGCAGGTGGACTGAGGACGGAGGAAGGGACACAGGAGAGTCAGCTGCCCCAGCCGTACCGTCACATGCCAGGGCAGGGAGAGGGCCTCACCTTTACTCTCCATGGGGGCTCCAGCATCTGTAAAGAGCTTGGCCATGAGCAGGTCCAGGTCACAGTCAGGTTCCGCGTGGTTGGGGTCCTGGGCGAAGCGGTTCAGCATGGTCCGAAGCACGTCATCCAGGGAGGTAGCTGTCTCGTTCAGGATGATGCTGGCCTGGGCCAGGAAGCCATCCAGGTCCCGGTGTGCTCGGACCTCTTCCTCAAAGTTCTTTAACTTCAGATACTGTAGGGATGCCAGGTAGAGACCACACAGCCTCTGAGTTAGACCATTGTCTCTCTTGCCCCCACATGCCCTCCGTAATGGTCTATGGGAAACAATATATCTAGGAGAGAAGGTTCGGGCTTGGGCTAGTATGAGATCCCCATTTAGGAATGCCCGGGAACATGGGGACAGCGTGGCAGATATAGGGGAATCAGCTCTCTTAAACCCTGCCTGGAGACCCAGCACAGCCCTGCAGGATGGGCCTCACCTTGCGGGAGGTGTGTAGGAGCACACAGCCACCAGTTGCAGCTTCTAAGTCTGGAGGAACGGGAAAAGAGCTCAGTATGCTGCCCCAGCTCTTCAGGGCCCCTTAGCAGAGCAGGGCCACTTCGAGTCCCCATACCAGATTTGGTGGGCTGCACCTCAAGGTTGACATTGACAAAAAACCGGATGCTCTCGCCAGACACGATGGAGGAGTTGACGGTGTCAAAGACCTCGTCCCCCAGGCTGTCTTCCCGAACTTCAGGGGTATCATCCATGTCATTCCTGAAGTAGCCCAGAGCTGCCGCTGTCACCGGGAGAGACCATCTATAAGTGCTATACACACCGTAAGGTGGGTTTTAAGTTCCCGGCACGGGTACCTCTGCTCCATCCCCTGAGGGCGTCCCTGATGGTAGAGGCCTCCCACCAGTCAAGGGGAGAGCTTTGGTTAAGTGAAGCAGAAATGCTGGTCCTGCCTGGCCCAGAGTGTGACAGCCAGCACACAGAGCTGAAGCCCCTGCTCAGTGATCTTCTGTACCATTTTTCAGCTTTTTTTTTTTCCCTCGAGACAAGGTTTCTCCATTTTTCAGCTTTAAGAACCAGGGCTCGGAGTTGGGGATTTAGCACAGTGGTAGAGCGCTTGCCTAGCAAGCACAAGGCCCTGGGTTCGGTCCTTAGCTCCAGAAAAAACAAAAAGCAAAGCAAAACAAAACAAAACAAAACCAAAAAACAAAACAAACAAACAAACAAAAAACTTAAAAAAAAAAAAAAAAGAACCAGGGCTCTGCTGTATTATTCTGACCCTTCATCTTAAATTTAATCCTAGCATTTGGCAAACAGAGGCAGACAGATCTCTGTGAGTTCAAGGGCAGCCTGGTCTACATGCAGAGTTGCAGGCCAGCACATGCCTATAATGTAGAACTCCTCTGGAGGCTGAGGCAGGAACATCAAGAGTTTTTTTTTTTTTTTTTTCGAGACAGGGTTTCTCTGTGTAGCTTTGCGCCTTTCCTGGAGCTCACTTGGTAGCCCAGGCTGGCCTCGAACTCACAGAGATCCGCCTGGCTCTGCCTCCCGAGTGCTGGGATTAAAGGCGTGCGCCACCACCGCCCGGCCACGGAACATCAAGAGTTTAAGGCTAGCTCGGGCTACATGATGAGACCCAGTCTAAACAGGAAAACAAAACCAACAAACAAAAACAACTTTAAGGCACGGCCGCACACCTTTAATCCCAGGGCTCAGGAGACAAGGCAGGCAGATCTCTGTGAGTTCAAGGCCAGCCTGGTCTACAGAGCGAGTTCTAAGACAGCCAGGGCTATTACACAATGAAACCCTGTTGCAAAAACAAACAAACAAACAAACAAACAAACAAAACCAACTTTGGGCAAGTGGCTCATTCCTGTAGAGCCCAGCACATGGAAAGCTGAGGCAGAGAGACTGCATGAGTTCCAGGCCAACCTGGGCTGTATTTCAAAATATAAAAAGTGGGGCTTATGAGATGGCTCAGTGGTTAAGCACATGCTGTTTAGTCATGAGAACAGGAGTTCAGATCCCAGCACCAGTGCTGGGTAGCTCACAAATGCTTCTAACTGCAGCTCCAAGGGATCCGACACTGAATTCTAGCCTCATACACATAGGCACTTACACAAACACACACTCAAATAGAAAGTCTGTATTGCCGTGTGGAGGGCAGTGGTGGTACACACCTTTAACCCCACCACTCAGGAGGCAGGGGCCAGGTGGTCTACAGAGTGAGTTCCAGGACAGCCAGGGCTACAAAGTGAAACTGTCTTGAAAAACCATGTATTGAACCTGTGTGTGTGTGTGTGTGTGTGTGTGTGTGTGTGTGAAAAATAAAAGACTGTTTTTTTTTTTTCCAGAGTTCTCAAGCTGAGAACCCCAGGGAAGGTGAAGTTGCTACAGATCCAAATGACCCGCGCTCTCACCTCCCCTATACCCCCCACCCCATCCCACCCCACCCCTGCCTCACTGGTACAGGGCTTCCAGCCTCTCCTCCCAGAGAGGGCAGGCGAGACTGAGGGAAGAGCATCAAGGCTGAGACTGGGTTCAGCAGTTGAAAATACCCAGGAGGCAAGAAAGCCTGTGAACCAGCCAGAAGATGGAAGGTCTCCTTAGTCTGGCTCCCACCACGCCCCTTCCAAGCTGCAGCAGCAGGGACTCCTGAGCACAGGAGCTGCGGTTGCTCCTGTCATGCAAATGTCTCTTTTCCCTGCAGCCCTGAAAAATCACAGCCTGAGCCAGCCTGTTACCCTTCCTCTAGGCCAGTCTCAGACTCTCTCCATCTCTCCCTGGGCCAGATAACTAGGGCCATAGGCATGCCCACTCTTGTTCTACAAGCTAGCTAAGTGTCTATCCCTTCAGGGCCGTCCTCAGGCTCATTTGGCACGCTCTTCCTAGAGCTCGACCTCTTTGTCAGCCCAGCCAGATTCTCTTTCAGACCGACCTGTAGCTCCACATTTGGGGACACTTTTAGGAAAGAGGTCTTTGTAAGCCAGACCCCACTCGTCACTGACAAACACCTGCACAGGGACAGGGACAGGTCAGTGGCATGTCCACACCTGCCAGCCAGTGACTCACCCTGACTCACTTCCACTCCTGCCCTTCAGCTTCCTCTGCACATCCCAGGCCTTGTACCTCGATATCCTGAGCTCACGACCTGATGATCACCCCACCTCATCTCCAGGACGGAGAATACGGAGCCAAAAATCATCCTCCTTGCCTTTACTGTAAAGGACATGGTAAACACCCTCCTTAATGCAAGCCTGACTTATTTAAAACTACTTGGGCTGGGGAGGAGAGCCGGGTAGCACAGCCCTATTAATGAGGCAAGAGGATCCAAAGTTCAGTCATCCTCAGCTACATGGTGAGCCAGGGGCCAGCCTGGGCTACATGAGACCCTGTCTAAATACTTACCCACCAGCCAGGCTCAGTCTTGTTTCTGCAGTCATTCTCAGCCCAGTACTTCCTTCTCTACCTGGAGCTCTATCTTTCCTCAGCCTTGGCTCACAGACCCCTTACGTCTCTGCAGGCTGCCATACCATTCTCCAGAGCACAGCTACAAAGCTCAGCTGCCAGCCAGCATCTCAACACAACGAGCCCTCCTGCCCTGGGCACCTGGGTGAAAACACATCACCAGGATGCCTAAACACTGTACCACTAAACAACATAGGAGAGCTGGAGATGAAGCTAGGTGTGTGGAGTATGTGCCTAATGTGTGAAACCCAGAGTTCAAGCCCCAGTACCCTATAAACCCGGCTGGGAGGTGAAAGCTTGGAATCTTTTTGTTTGTTTTTCGAGACAGGGTTTTCTGTGTGTAGTTTTGGTGCCTGTCCTGGCTCTAGTTCTGTAGCCCAGGCTGGCCTTGAACTCACAGAGATCGGCCTGGCTCCGCCTCCCGAGTACTGCGATCAAAGGCGTGCGCCACCACTGTCCAGCCGGCAATGGGAAATTCAAGCTCACATTTGGCTACATAGGGAGTTTTAGGTCAACCTAGGCTACATGCGATTTCTTTTTTCTCTCGTACAAAACCAAATGAAAAAAAAAAAAAAACCCAAAAACACAAAGAAACTGGGCAGACACAGAAAGGTAGCATGGAGCCAAGTGCAGGGAAGAAGCCAGACCAGTTGACGCTTGGACAACTGCAGCCTCTCTCCCGGGTTAAATGGGGACTGAGCAGTCAAAGCGTGCATAGCATGTAGTCTAGCCTAAAGGTGGCCAGACACGCAGGGTCCCAGAACAGTGGACCACAGGAGAAAACAGCAAATGGTGTGGGTAGCCATCTGCCCTCCCAGGACTTGAGCCTCATCAGCTGCACACCCAGCAAGCCACACAGCCTCCAGAAGGACGCTAACCACTCCACGGGGCTAGACAAGTGGCTTCTGCTATGTATTTGTTGGCAGATGCGAGGGCTGAGTTCCCTGGAGATTTCTGATCATGGAAGCTTTCTAGATACACACCTGAGAAGTATTCACTGGAGTCCTCAAGGTGTCCATTCTGTGACATGGCCAAAGGACAGTCTTCTACAAGGAAAGTCAAAGAGTTGACACTAGCCCCGTGGACCAGCCCCGGACAGTCTCCTGTACCCTCTTCAACTCAGCCCACCACCACCCCTGCTGACTCCTTATCCTTCCTAGGAACGCATATCAGGCCATGAGGCAAGGGTCAGAGTACTACGGAGGGGACCCTGCAGTACCTGGGGAGGCCAGTCTTCATCTAGGGTACTAATCCCTTAGTCCGTCTACTAGGGGCTGCCTAGGTATGCAAAGGGCGTGAAGGGTGCTTTCTCAGGCCATTTCATCACTAAATCATCATCAGTACTCAGCTCATTAACCCAAGCATCTCTGACTGAACCGAATCCAGCTCTGGAGGGAAGCAGCTAGAACCCGCCGCCTTCCTGGATCCAGTCCCGCCACGCCCAGCACTTTGGGGTGAGGGAGTGTCCATGAGCCTCTCCTCAGATCTGCCCTGGTCCCAGGGGCCACACATCTCCAGAGCAATTTCCCCGACCTCCCCAATCGTTAGGGGTCACCTGGGGGACCGACCCAGCAACTGCCTCCATCCCATGGCGTCACCGTGGTCCTGGGCCGCCAAAGAGGAGCCACTGACCCAGAAAGAAGGGGCGGAGTGGGTATGCAGAACACACTGAGGTTTGAGGTACTATCCGGATGTTTGTGCGAGGAAGGACTCACTGGAGGGGCCGCATACGAGAAAGGGACGTGGTCCACACTCGCGGACCCTGAGAATGAGGGGATGGGCAGGATTCGGAGGCACTAGGGGAGGCAGCGAAGGAGAACAAACCACACCCAGGAGCAGGTAAGCCACCGGCCAAACCCGGCTCTGGTGGGTGACTCTAGGCGGTGGCGCGCACTCGCAAGCGCCGCCCTGCCCACTTCCTAGTTCCCCACCCTCCGCGTCGCCGGTTACGTTATCTTTCATTCAAGTACTGAAGGTGTGTCTAGACGGCGAACGCAGGACGAGTAACAACGGGATGCCCACGGCGTCCCCGGCCGCCCCTTGCCACGAGCCCTGGGGACCCGGGCCGCCTCCGGTGGAACCCTGCCGGAGGCGCGAAGCCGGCACAGCCTCTCGCCCACCCGGGTCTGCGCTGGAACACACGCCTGGTGGCCGCGGCCCGGGCTTCTCACCCAGGACTCCGCCGTTCCGGGCGTTCCGGGCGAGCTCGCAGAGGGAGCCGGTGACACGGTCGCGAGCCGCGCCGCGGTCCCAACCGTGCGGCGTAGGGCCGCTTCCAGCGGAGGTCGCGCCCTCACCCGCGAGGTCTGCTCCCGATCCGTGGCGGCTCGCGTGCGCAGGCCCAGGCGTCGTGGAGCGCGGGCCCGGGAGGGACGCGCAAGCTTCGGAACAGCACTACTCGATCGCGCCCCGAAGGTACGGGCGGCGCGTCCGCTTTAAAAGCGTGGCGGGACTCCGCCCCCACCTTCGCCGAGCGCCACTGCCAGCCACGCCTGCGGGCTGCGGAGCCGCCCCAACCCGGCCTTGCCGCGCCCCTGGCCGCCAGGGCGGTCCCCAGCCCCCGCCCACGCAGCTTTGTGCTCTTGCCCGTGGGCTAGCGCCCTAAGCCGCCCCGGCTCCTCTGCCGGCGCCCGCCCTGGGTTCCTCATCCCTCTCTCAGGTTAAGTAAGAGGAGGCCTGGTCTCTGGAGAGCGGGTTGTGGTGAGTTCTGGCAAGTACGATGAGCACCTCTTTTCCCTCACCCCACTCCAACCCCCCCACCCCCGCCCGAAGCTTCGTGGCTTCCAAGTAAGTGATTCTACGGTACGAGGCCTGACTCTGGAGCACACACCTAAGCCAAGTACCATTCTCCAGCCACCCCTCTACCACTCCGTGGTAGGCTCAGCACAGCGATCTCTCCACTGTGGCTCTACCGTGAAAGGGGGCACGCAGGGCAGGTAGGCATTTGGAGTGTTGCGGGGATTTGTATATTGGTAGGTGTGATGGGCCAGGCTGGTATTAGGAGCGAAGTCTCCTCACACGCACGCTATTCCAGGATCCCCCGCTCTAAGAACCCTGATGACTCAGGGAGAGCCTCATGCTGCTTTTGTTGGGGTGAAGCAGGCCCTGGGAGGAGAAGCCGCAGGCCATGTTGCTCCACCTATGCATAGGACCTCCTCTCGGTATCTTCTCACTGGAGCTCCAGGTTCAGAAAAGCTGAAGAACCAGGTAGGATGGCAGACCCGGGGCCTGGATCCATCTTTCACCCCAGGTACTCTTGTCCCAATACCTGGTTGTTCTAACCCTGCTATTCCAGGAAATCTCTGGAGACTGGAGGAGGAACAACTTCCCCAACTCTTGTGAGGAAAAAGGGGCGCATTGCCCCCGTGCATGCCTGTGACCCCCTCTGCACCTGACTGTGATTCAGAGAAACTGAGGCCCTGACCTTTCCCGTTTCAGCCTGAGGCCGTGTGTCAAGACCGATTTCCTTAAGGCTTTCCCACCTGCCCTGTGCTGAGCAGACCAGAGGCTGTGGGTAAACAGATGCTGACGTCTTCCTGCCTTTGCCTCACTGGGTGATGATATGAGGGGGCAGGTTGAGGGACCCCAAAATACGCACACACATTCCCTCTCACGCCCCACCCCCTCAGCCTCTGACATCACTGCGTTCTAGGTAGTGTCTAAGGACTTTCCAAGTACCTTAAGCTCTGCCTGCCCGTTGCCACTTTTAGAATCTGGGGTGAGAAGCAACCATTTAGTATTTCATTAGAAAAAAAATAAAACCAACCAGGCAGCGGTGGAGCTCACCTTTAACCCCAGCACTTGGGAGGCAGGGGCAGGCAGATTTCTGTGAGTTTGAGGCCAGCCTGGTCTACACACTGAGTGGACAGCCAGGGCTACACAGAGAAACCCCCATCTCAAAAAACCACAACAAACAAACAAACAAACAAATAAAAACAAGACAGATGTGGTAGCAAATGCCTTTAATCCCAGCACTCTGGAGGCAGAGGCAGGCAGATCTAAGTTTGAGGCCATCCAGGTCTACCGAGCAAGTTCCAGGCCAGCCAGAACATAGTGAGATCTTATCTTAAAACAACAACAACAAAAATAACAAACAAACAAAAACCAAAACCAACGAAGCATAAGGGTGGAGAGACCGCTCACTAGTTAAGAGCACTTACTGTTCTTGTAGGGGGCCTGGGTTTGTTTCTCAGCACCCACATGGTGGCTCACGACTACTTGCAACACCACTTCTGATGCCTGTACCTCAGGCAGAGGCAGAAGGATTAGCAAGTTTAGGATCATCTTTACCTACACAGAGTCTGGCGCCATCCTGACCTCTAGAGGCACGCACAGCGCACGTATGTAATATGCAGGCAGCACACTTATACACATAAAATAAAAATAGGTCAAAAAATACTGACAACATGACTTGGCAGGTAGAGGCTCTTGCCACCAAGCCTAACAACTTGAATTCAATCCCAGGAGCCCACACGAGGAAGGAAGGAGCCTACTCTCTCAAGTCGCCCTTGACCCTCCACATGCCCCCTGGCACATGTGTCTCTTCAAAGAATAAAGAGCTTTCGTAAATAAAGGGGGGGGGGGGCGGCTTCGAGAAGGCTCATTGTGTAGAGGGGCTTGCCATGCAAGCCTGGTGACCTGGGGTCAGTCCCTGGAGCCCACATAGAGGTGAAGGGGGAGGACTGACTCCAGAACTGGCTTCTGAGACAGGCACGCAGCTCCTTCAGAAAGTCACCTAACTCCCAATCAGATCCAGGAGCACATGTTGCCTTTTCAAAACAGCTTGACTTTGGCCCATTTGAAGCTCCAGCGGTGTCTGCTGTGTGGCCGTCTACCCAGCATGCTTCTGTCCCTCTATAAGCCACTTTTCCTTCTGGTGGCTTCCCTCTCACTGGTGGCCTGGGGAAGTGGGGCTGCTCAACAAGCCGGCTGCAGCCGGTCCCCAGCCTCATCCTACACCTCCTGCTCCTGGGGATGTCACTCTACCTTCAGGGACTGCCACAGACCCTCCACCACGACCGGCTCCTTCCTGCCTCGCAGCCTCAGGAGCTTTGACATGACCCCATTCACTCTTCAAGCCTCAGAGATTTTTCATTCATCTTACCTCCTCAAGTTAAATTCCTGCCTTCCCTGGCAGACTCTCCTGGTCCCTGGATGGGAACACTGCCGTTCATTCTTTCTACCTGCTGTCTGGTTCCATCTCCCTGGCTACATGTGAGCACCTGACAGCAGGTCTGTCTGTTTGTCCTTCAAGGGCACAGCGTGGGAATAAAAGATGCATAATGAACTGATGTTTTGAACACCTGTCAGTGTCTCCCTATATGCATATTCAGTCTCATGTTGGGCTTTCATGTCTAAATGGCTTGTTAGGGAAAGAGTCTAAACAAAGATGAAGCCAGTTTTGGCCTACACCTCTAATACCTGGTGGTATTTCAAGCCAATGATTCCTCCACTTCCACTTAGGTACAGCTGTACCCCAGGCAGAGGCAGAGGCAGAAGGATAAGCAAGTTTAGGATCATCTTTACCTACACAGAGTCTGGCACCATCCCGAAATACGTGAAACCCTGTCTCAAAAACAGTATAGGCCAGGCATGGCGGCACAGGCCTTTAATCCCAGCACTCAGGGAGGCAGAGGCAGGTGGATCTCTGAATTTGAGGCCAGCCTGGTCTACAGAGTGTTCCAGGACAGCCAGGGCTACACAGAGAAACCCTTGTCTTGAAAAAACAAACAAACAAACACTAAAATAAACAGAAACAAAAATGTTAAAGTGGAGATTTGTGTGTGTGTGTGGGGGGGGTGTTGTGGATGTGCACTTACAAAGACAGGCACTTATGTGGACAGTGGACAAGCACGGAGGCCAGAGGTCAACCTTGCCTGTTGAAACTGAAGTGCAGTCTACCTTGCCTTTGAGAAAGGTCTCTTATTGGTACCTGAAGTTGCCAGTTAAGCTAGGGTGGCGGATCAGAATCTGGCTGCCTCCACTTCCCAGTCAACAGTGGATTACCAGTTCAAGATAAGATTTGTTTTTTACGTGGGTGCTCTGGAGAGAACCTAGGTCCCCATGCTTGCAAAGCAAACGTATTACCGGCTGACCTGTCTGTCTCCCCAGTCCCCGGAAATGAGTCTTTTTCAGCTAGAAAATTCCATGAAGATTTCGTCTCAAACGGAAAGTCTGCCTTATCAATCCATCTTTCCTTTTTCCTGCCGCCCTTTTTTTCTCTATTATTTGTACATTCACCCGGGCATGACACTTCAGAGATGCAATTTCTCAAAACGTGAAGCAATGAGAAGGAAAAACTTCAACTTCTTTACCGACACAGGAAAAGCACACTGAGACTGTCAGCTTGGTTCTTTCCCCTTCGTGGATTTTCACTTACTAGGATGAAATATAAAAATCTCTGCGCCTCACGCCATCTGTTGTAAGCCAATCTGATCAGTTAAGCAATTCAGAGAGTCCTTGAAGAGGGAGAGGAGAATAACTTGTTGATCAACACATTTATTTTTCTTCAGATTTTTGGAGGATGAAACATGTCTGGCATTGTTTCAGAACATCGTGTTTTTTTCCATTTGGGCTTTTTCCACTTTTACCTTCAAGTCATCCCCTTGGCTTTATCTGGTCACTGTCTTGTCATCAACAGTCCTTGCAAAATGGCTCTGTTTCGTACACTTGTTACCACCCCCCACCTGGAGCAGCAGAGGCCCCTGCCTCCCCCAGATAAGTCTGTTTTAAAGGGGAAAAGATTGTCCAATAGGCTCCCCCAAGACACTGGTGCACTGGGTGTACAAGTGAACTACACAGTCAGGTAGTGGTGGCCTTTTCTCTATTTGTGGGGTGGTGATGAATTGTTTGACCCAGGCCTATAAAACCCTGGCAGGCTGGAACTCGCTATCTAGCTGAAACTGGCCTTCAACTCAGAGATCCACTTACTTGTGCCTCCCAAGTGCTGGAATTAAAGGCATGTGCCACCATGCCTGGCTAGTTTTAATGTGCAGAATAATAATTATTTTTATATTTATTGCATGTGTTTGCCTCCATGTGTATCTGCACTATGTTGATGCCTGGTGCCTGTAGAAATGAGAAGAGAGCGTTGGATCCCCTGGGGCTGGAGTTAGATGCTTGTGAACCATCATGTTGGTGCTGGGATTTGAACCTGGGTCCTCTGCAAGAGCAACAAGTGCTCTTAACCACTGAACCATCTCTAACAGCCCTCACTATTATGTTTTGAGACAGGGTCTCACGTGGCCTAGATTGGTTTTAAACTCTGTGCTGCTGAGGATAACCTTGAAGTCCTGGTCTACCTTCCTCTGCCACCCAAGTGCTGGGATTACAAGTGTGTGCCACTATGCCCTATTTATTCAGTGTTGAGGGTGGGACCCAGGACTCCTAGCCTGAGAATTATTTTTTGATGTGTCTGTGCCTGTCTGTGCTCATGTGCATGCATGTGTGTGCAGGCCTGTTGAAGAACGTTTCTTTCCCGCCCAACAGTTCCCAAATAACTGACATGGAGGCTGAATATTAATTACAAACCTTCGGCCAGCAGCTCAGGCTTGTTACTAGCTAACTCTTACATTTAAATTAACTCATATTTCTTATCTATGCTTTGCATGCTCATCTTGCTTCTCTTCATCTGTTCGAGAGGCCTCAGCTCTGCCCTTCTTCCCATCATTCTCAGTTTGTCTCTCTCACCTAACCTTATTCTGCCTGGATCTAGGCCAGTCAGCTTCTTTATTAAACCAATCACCATGACGTACATTCACAGTGTAAAAGAATATTCCACACAGGCCAGGGGACCGCCTTCCTCTGTCAAGTTCATCAGTGCCGAGCCCCTGATAGTCTCTTACCTCCTGGAACTTGCCAAGTAGGCTAGCCTGGCTGACTGGCTGGTTCCATCTCCCAGCGCTGGTGTTCTAAGCAGGTGCCATGACACCTAGATTTAATTCTTTTATTTTTTATGTCTTTGAGTGTTTTGCCTGCATGTGTATCTGTGCATCACTTGTGTGGCTGGTGCCTGTGGAGGCCAGAAGGAGGTGTTGGATCTCCTGGAACTGGAGTTACAAATGGTTGAGAGCTGGTATGTGGGTGCTGGGAATCAAATCCAGGTTCTCTGGAATAGGAGCCATCTCTCCCTAATACTCTAGATGAACGAAGAGCCACCTCTTCAGCCCAGATTTTAAAACTTGAGTTCTGGGGATCAAACGGAGGTCCTTAGACTAAGCCATTCTGAGAATTTCATACAATGTATTTTATTATATTCTCTCCCCTTCCTCAACTCTTCCCAGATCCTCCCGTCCCCTCCTACTCACCCGACTTTATGTTCTCTCACTTGAAAAACAAAAACGAAAACGAAAACAGAAAGCACACACATCTTGTGCAATGATTTGTGCTGGCCAGCTAACTACTCCTGCCATAGTGTAGTAAAGACAAAGGCTCATCAAGCCAAGGCTGACCTCAAACTCCTGATCCTCCTGCCTTATTACTTAGATTACAGGCATGTACCACCCTGTCTAGCTTTAGAATGTTTTTAAAGTTTTCCTTTCCTTGGTCAGAAGTCATTATAATCACCAGCACAATGAAAAAACAAACAAAAGCCCCTTGCTTTCCTAATAACTTGTACTAGAAAACACTATCAGAAAACAATGTTTATGAAAATCACTCAGGTATATCTGACTGATAGTTAAGCTTTGAAGCGGCTTACTGGAGATGTGCAATGGTGGCCTAGAAGCAAGCCCTGACACTTACGTTCCTTCCCACCCAATCTTCCTGGAACTTGGACCTCTAGTCTGCAAGACGTGAGGCAGGCGGCTTGGGGGCAGGGTTACTGCTGACCCTTTCCCACCTCTACCAGACTTTCCTTGTGCTGTGGCATTTAAACTCCCAAACCCTCTGCACCACTTTGGGAAGCCAGCCCTTAGCTCTTCTTTGGGCCATCTCCCAAAGCTGCCCACAGGGCACTTCCCTTTGCCTCGGGTCCTGTGGGTATGACAGGAAGCAGGAGCTGTATGGAGCAGACTGCCTGGAGAGCTGTCCCTCTAGGGTCAGTCCCTTTCCCTCTGTTCAGCTTTGGGGTTGGGGATGAGAGGGCAGATGGGAGCCATGGGAGGCCGGGGCCATGTGATCCCAACCCCATGCCAGTTCATGTTGTATCCCTCTAGTGCTGCCAGTACTTGGGCCAACTTTGGAAGCTCTTTTGAGTCTGTGCTTCCACAGCCCACTCCAGAGGGTCTTCCAGACTTAACGAGAGGAGGCCAGTGTCCCTACTGCTGTGCCAGTTACTCTGCCTGTTGGTGACTTAGGGGCTCGAATTCAGAAAGTGGGAGTGAGGGGCAAGCCCACAGAGCTTGTAAAGGGAGTTGATCAACCTGTGAAGGCATTGTTCCAACTGCAGCTTTGCCAGGTGGTCAGGGTTGGGTGAATAAGCATGGTGGCTCATGCCTATAAACCTACTACTTATGAGAACAGAACAATAAGGAGTTCTAGGCCAGCCTCTGTTACATGGCAAGTTTGAGGCCGGCCTGGGCTACATGACATCCTATTTCAAAGAAAAGAACAGGGCTGGAGAGATGAATCAGCGGTTAAGAGCACTGGCTGCTCTTCCAAAGGTCCTGAGTCAATTCCCAGCAACCACATGGTGACTCACAACCATCTGTAATGAGATCTGGTGCCCTCTTCTGGCCTGCAGACATACATGCAGACAGAACACTGTATACATAATAAATAAATAAATGTTAAAAAAAAAAAAAGAACAACAAAAAGGAGGGTGGAGGGCCTGGGGGTGTAGATAAGCGATGGAGCTATGTGCCCAGCATGATCCACCCTGAGCCCTGCAAAAAAACAAAGCAGGGAGGTGGAGAAGAGTGGGCAGGGAGCACTTGGGAGGTGGGGGTGGGCACTTTTCTTTGGGAAGGTCAGTTTTGTGTACCTTGTCTCCAGTTCCTGGGGCTCCTCAAGTGTATGAGCCAGGGTGGGTGACTATGTGATGTGAGTTTTACCCTCTGTGGGGGTTCCAAGTGTGAGTTTCAAGGGCTCTTCTCAGCAGTCCTAGCCAGGAACATCCCAGCCAGACTGAAAAATCTCCAGTTCCCAGGGCTCTACCCTCCAAAGCCATATCAGGGACATTGGGACAGGCAGGGACAGAGGCAACTTATTGAGTGAGTTTATTGGTCCTTAGCGTTACATCTTAATCTCCAAGGGAAATTCACAGACACAACTGCAGATAAAAACATGTAAAATAATATAAAAATAAATTGAAGGCTACTTTTATATATTTACTGAATTAAGTAGTGTAATAAATACTATAATAAGCAAAAAGCTTCAATCACACAATTCAGTTTCACTGAAGTTATAGTAGTGTTTGTAAATATGAATTTTAAAATTTAAGTTACAAATATTAAAGCATTGAAAAACTAGTATAAAAGTGAATTTTGGCACGTAAGCGAGCTCTTCCATTAGTATTCGACCACGGACAATGAGAAAGCCGCTTCCCACCTAATTTTCTGAGGTACAGCTATCCAACTAGTCAGCAGCATGGCTGGAATACTTAGTCTTTGAGTTGAACTCTTCCCTTTTGAGAAGCCAGAGCTTATTACTGTGCAAAAATTCTCCAAAATCCTAACAGGATTTAGGAGGGACATTTGTATTGATCACAGCCTAAAGGGCTAGTACCCAGGCCTCAGGTCAAAAGCCTGAGGGCTTGGTGGGGCCAGCTTGCCTCCAATATTTGCTTCCTCCCTCCAGTCAGGAAGGGGAAGTCCCACATTAAAACAAAACCACCCATAACTTCAGTGACTTCAGCACTCTCACACTCACTCCGGTGATCAAAACTGAAGCTGCTAACAGGAACGCTGGTAGAAAGCATGTAAGCCCCTGGAGGACTCGGCCTGTCCTGGAAACCGATCCCTACAATCCCTGCTGGGTCCCTGATACCTAGCCACGTCCAAGATTAGAGACTGAAGCAGGATCATGGCTCTCCTCTGGAGATAGCCTCAGAGCACACTCTTGGACCCAAAGGACTCAAGGGGATGCTGAATTCCACAGTCAAAGTCAAGAGACCGCAGGTTGTAGGGAGCAGCACAGGAGAAGCATGGTCCCCTGCTAGTCCTCAAAGAACTCACAGTGTGTGGTTGCTGGGCCCCTCCAGACTCCCAGTAGGCTAGGGAGTATCTACGGAGGCTTCAGCTAGCTTTGCCTTCTTGGGGCAAAGAACTGAATGTTCTGCCTTTTCTTCAAAACCACAGTTTTATATTCAAGTTGAGGTAATCAGTTTTCCCTCTTAAGAGGAATGGGACAGTGGGGCAGGCTGGTGAAAGCACATTTCTATGGACAATGGTCAGAAACCGAGTTCACCACATAGCGTGGCCCCAACCCCTCTTTAAAAACGCTTTTGCGCAGCAGCCAGACTGCCAGGCCAGAGCAGCCAGAGCTCTTGATCTAGAGCTCCCACTGAAAACTTCACAGTAACCCTGCAGGAAATGAAATGGCCTGTGGTTCCCCCCGCCCCCCAAAGGAAATGAAATAGCTTTGTGGTCCCCCTTTCCCTTTATAAGGCTGCTAGCTCAAATTTTAGTTTTTAAAAAGAGCTTGGTGAAGACAGAGGGCGCTACAGTAACTCATTGCTTATTAATCAATTGCACTTAAGATCTATGCTACTGAACCCCAGCCAGAAGTCAGGGATTTCCGGGCTGGAGCTCAACAAGAGGCCCTGTCACCAGTGCATCGTGGAGCTGGGATTGGAGCGTGTGCCTTTCTCACAAGCTTTTCTTAATGCAGGATTTTTTATCCAATGGTGCTTGTAATTTGCTTTGTTTGGCTTCAATTGTTTTCATAATACAAGTATATTTTATTGACAAGCCTTGATTATTACTTTGCTTTTTGCACAAAGAGCTCCGTTACCAGGCACTTGACCCCACGTGCTCCATCCACCTCTCCACTGTGCCAGGGCCCTTCCTCAAAAGCCTCTCTACATTACAGAACACGATGCTGGCTTTGCCTATGTGCTTCTTCCTAAGGCATGCAAAAAGTCCATGAAACTCAGAAAACACGTATAGCCCAAGCAGCAGAGGCACTCAAGTCCTAGTAGACATCACCTTTAGTGACCTTAGGAAGGTCAGTCTTGGGATGCAAATTAGTTTACCTCTGCTGTATGGTCCAATCTAAAAAAAAAAAAAAAAAAAAAAAAAAAAAAGAGTGAGGGGGATTTTGAATTTGTAAATTCTTGAAATTCCTGGTCCTCAGGAACCAAGTAAACAAATCCAGGGGCAGTTTCAGGAGAGGTTTTCTGAAATGTATTGCCTTCCATGACGGGGGGTGAGGAGGCTGGGTGTCAGAGACCAACAGCCTTCCCCCAAATAATTAGACCTTGGGCCCAAGACAACCAGTTGCAGGATACTCCCCTTGACCAGGAGGTGAGGCACTGCCAGGGCTGGGGCAGCAGGCCTGCTCTTGTCTCTGAATTAGAGACCGAAGTGATGCCACTGGGGAGCTCGAGGACCAGGCCCATGGGAATGCTGCTATTAACTCAGGAGCCTCACACTTCCAGAAAGCATCAGATCATGCTTCCATTCATCCCACAAAAGTGCTCTCATCCAGAAAGCATTGTGGATCTCTGCCTGGCCACTGCTTAGGCAACCAGAGGTCCTTTTAATCCCAGCAGATCTACTGTGCAAGTCAAAGGCTTCTCCTCAGCCTCACTTGGTGTTCAGCAGTCCAAGGCAGTATCAGACACCCAGAGCTGCTGGACCACAGGGTAGTGCTAGCTGCTCCTCCTGTGCACAGCCCCCACTCAGTGGTACACACAATGCCTTTCAGGATGCAGAGAGAAGAGAGAACAAAGACAACATGTACTATGGCAGGCACAGGCCAGGGAGGACAGAGACAGCCCCTTCAGGAGGGGCCTCAGGAAAGATGGACACCCATTCATTCATTCATCTCTGGTGGGCACAGGCCCAGCTTTCTTTAGGGCTTCTGTTCAAAGAGGTCACGGTATTCCTGCTGCTCCAGCTCGCGGTTGTACCTCTCGATCTCCCGATTGGCCTCTTCCACATAATCATTCATGAACTGGTCCATGACTGGTACCTGGTTAAGGAGGTGAGCTATGAAGACAGGTGAGCCTGGAAGACAGGAAGAAGCACTTCTCCTAGGGGGACCTGACGGCAGGTGAGGCATAGGGAACCAGAGTATCTAACACAGAGCATCCCAGCTACAATGAGGGTAACAGGCATCATCAAGGGCTAAAACCAAGCTCTTGGGTTTTATCGGCACACTGAAGTTTGCTAGTCTTGCATTTCATCCTGTTCACCTCTTCACACATGGACTGCTGTAACAGGCCATCTTCACTTTGTATGTCATGACCCTGTTACCAAAGCTGCCTTCAAACCCCACTTCATGGAGTGTAACAGTACAACCGCTCAATAAAGGGCAAATCTAACACCAACAACTTTAAAAGGACCACACGGATGGTACCTGTGGGGTCTGTCCCTGCGAACTCCCCCAGTCTACAGACCCTGCCTGCACCTAGGGCTTGGCTGTGCTGGTCCTAGCAGATACCCACTTTACAGGAGAGGCTTGCATCTCCCAGATTTTCACACTGGGACCAAACTGTTTCCAAGGATACGTGGGTGAAAATCGGTCTTGTCCCCAAAGAAGTTAACAAACTGGGTGCCATTGTAAAAGTAGCCTGCAGGTAGGGGATCCAAGTGGCGTTTCACCTGTTGGTAAAGAATCCTGTTGAATTATCTGACAACTTTTTATCATTTATTCATTCAAAACAAATAAACAGAGCTGGGCATGGTGGCCCACACCTTTAATCTCAGCACCCTGAAAGCAGAGGTATGTGGATCTCTAGGAGTTTGAGGCTAGCCTGGTCTACATAGTGAGTTCCAGGCCGGCTAACTAACTGCATAGGTAGCTCAGTAGTTTAGAGTACCAGCTGTTCTTTCAGAGGATCCAGGTTCAATTCCAAGCACCCACATGGTAGGGAGTTCACAACCATCTGTAACTCCAGTTCAGGATCTGACACCCTCTTCTGGCTTCAACAGGCACCAGGTTGTAAGGAGTATGTCCTTAATTACGTCACTAGCCTGCGACAGCATCCCAGCCTAAAAAGCAGGCATGCCCTCTATGCCCTCTCTCTTTCTGCACTCTCTCCTTCCGTATTCTCCCTCCTCCACACAGTCTCTCTCTCTCTCTCTCTCTCTCTCTCTCTCTCTCTCTCTCTCTCTCTCTCTCGCTCTCTCCCTCTCTCCCTCCCTCCCCCCCTTTTTCTCCCAATAAAGCTCTAGAAAAGTAACCATGGCTCGTGATTCTTCCGTCACTGATACAACCAGCACTCTCTTCCATCGGCATGGCCGCCACCACTTAACCAACACAGGTATGACGCACAAACACTGGGACTAGTGATAGTCTATTATGGGGCTTGAGGAAGAGGCTTAGGGGTCAGTCTGCTATGAGCAACGCTCACCCAGGAAATCTCATTTTGACCTTAGGATCCCATAGCCTTCCCATGAACAGCTGTCTACATGGCTTTCTTCTGAGCCTCAGCTGACTTCTGTGTGATATATCTTTTTTTAAAAAATAATTTAAGTTTATCTTATGTGCACTGGTGTGAAGGTGTCAGATCCCCTGGAATTGGAGTTACAGAGAGTTGTGAGCTGCCATGTGGGTGCTGGGAATTGAACTCAGGTCCTCTGAATGAACAGCCAGTGCTCTTAACCCCTGAGCCATCTCTCTCCTGTGTGATATATCTTAAGCAGAGATCTTGTAAAACTACTGGGCAGGGTGAGAAGGCCAGGCCTCCCATTATCCAGTCCTCTTACAGGTACCAGACCTCTTCCATCTCGTTGACAGGTCACAGCACACACGGCCACTCCATTTACTGAAGCTACAGGGTTAGCTTCTTGCCCAGCTTCCCTTTGTGTCCTGAGAAAAGCAAGAATGCCAGGACATCCCACAAATAGACCCTTACCCTAGGAACCCAAGACAGCACTACAAATCTAGGACAAGCCACGGAGGGGAAGCTAGGGCAGGCCACTCACATGGATGTTCTTGATCTCCTGCTGGGTCAGCATTCCCCTGGTTTTTAGAGCTTTCCTCTGAGGCTTCTATGCAGACACAGAGAAAACATACATTTCAACAGAGTGAAGGCTCAAAGGAGTTTGGGGGCAGGTTACATGTCAAAGATCCCAGAAGAGGGAAGAGCATATGAACTAGCTTTCGTGGACATGCTATCTTCCTTGTCTACTCCACTGAGGAAACTACTTTCCCACCATAGAGCCCTGCAAGATAGCTGGAAACAAATGGTAGAGAGCCCAGTGCTTTGCAAATGGGCACAATCCTGCCTCTTGGCAGAGTCTTTTTGTTTGTTTGTTTTGTTTTGTTTTGTGTTTTTTTGAGACAGGGTTTCTCTGTGTAGCTTTGGAGCCTTTCCTGGAACTCACTCTGTATCCCAGGCTGGCCTAAAACATACAGAGTTCTGCCTGCCTCTGCCTTCTGAGTGCTGGGATTAAGGGCATGTGCCACCGCCTGGCTCTTTTGCCAGATTCTTATGTTTAAGCCACAACGACAGACAATGGAAGCCTGAGGGTTCAGTCCAGTAACATTTCAGACCTTACCCAAAGCAGGGAGTGGTGACACACACCTGTGATCCCTGTACTTGGGAGCTTTAAAGCAGGAGGATTAAAACTTTGAAGCCAGCCTGGCCTACACAGTGAGATTCCACCTAACCACCTCAGTCAAAACACCCAACCTAAAAAACACATCCTTAAAACAAAAGCAAAATCAAAAACAAAAGAATTTACCCACATGAGGCAGCTCACAGCTTTTACAAGACCATCTTCAATGGATAAGACCCAGGACCCCAGGCAACTCTACTCCTGGAGTTCCAGGACGAGGCAAACCACTGAGACTGTCTGCACTTAGCACCACAGCTTCTGGGCTGGAGGGAAGCTCAGCAGCACCGAGCATGTTCTTCCAGGGCACCTGGGGTTGACTCCAGCACCCACAGTTATCTGTGTCTCCAGTTCCAGGGGATCTGACCTCTTCTGGCCTCCACAGGCACCAAGCACGCATGTGGTGCAGATATATGTGCAAGCAAAACACCCATATAAGAACACAGGGCCAGGCCTTTAATCTCAGCACTCCAGAGGCAGGAGGATCTCTGTAAGTTCAAGGCCAGTCTGGTCTACATAGTTCTAGGATAGCCAGGGTTACACAGAGACCCTGTTCAGAAAAACAAATTAAAAAAAACCCTATCGAAAAACCAAAAAAAAAAAAAAAAAAAAACCCAAAGCAAAACAAAAACAAAACCCTCAACACAAAGCACAGTACTGCCACATCTGCCTGGAGTTTGCCCCACAGGCTGCTTCTTAACCCCCAAACACCCCTATGAGGTGGAGACCAGTGGGTGTCAGAGAGGAAGAGGCCAGGGTCAATGGAGTGTGCAGGTCATATGTATCTGGGCTCAGCTATGTTGGTTTTGGGAGTCACCTGCTTAGCTGACTGTCGTAGCCAGTCTTTGAGGCTGTCTTCCTTCAGGGAGCAGCCAATGAACACAAGGTAGCATTCTGGCTGCCCACTGTCTTGAGGTGTGCTTCTTGAGTTGGGGGGTGGAGTGGGTCCCTCCAAAACCGGCATAATGCTCAGGGAATTGGTCAAAGTGTTGTGGCAGACCTCCATGGTCTTTTCAGAATCTGCACAGAGAACACATTTGTCCCTGAGACCAAATCCCAAAAGACTGCTACACTCTAACAGTGTTGGCAGGTTGACAGATTCCTAGAACTGACATGATGGGTAGTGGCAAGTTGGAAAGGATGAAGCAGGAGTTATGGCTTGGTTGGTGTGGGCGATGAGACACACACTGTTAACAGGGCAGAGGAACACAGGAGGGAGAAGAGGCTTGTAGGCAGGGTAAGCTGGCCGTTCCCATGGTGTCTGCAAGGCTGTAGGAGAGGCAGCTGCCCTGACAGGAAAGCCCAGGAAAGCAGCAACACCTCCCCAGGGGCTGAATGCAGTGTCTGGCTGTGACACCCAGGACTAAGCGCTACCCAGCAGCCTGAGGGGCAGCAGCCTGAGGAAGGAGGCTGGGGAGGTGGCTGAGGCTCTTCTAGAGAAGCTGGGTTTGCGTCTCAGCACCCACACAGTGGCTCACACCACCTGTAACTCCAGGTGCAGGGGATCAAATGGGCACCAGGCACACATGTGGTACACACATACATGCTGGCAAAACATCCATCAACGTGAATAGAACAGATTTATAAAAGGATGGAAGAAAGCATGGACACACATTAGCTGGGCTTCAGGGGCCTTGTCCTATAGCCCAATCTTCTGACTCTTGTGGAGGAGCTATATACTGCTCACTGGAGTTCCCTGCTCCAAGATTTAAAGGCACCTAGCAGAATCCCTTCATCCCTTCAGCTGTAATAAACTGCTGTGGTTCTTTTCTGCCTCTGGACTTTGACAAATGCTGCTCTTTTTTCTTGGCATTTGCTCCTCTTCCTCAACAGTGAGCTGATGTGTTTGACCTCCGTCCTCAGAAAATCAACGGGACTATAAGTGTTCCAGGGGTCTAAGGCTTACTAAACAAAATGGAAGAAAACTCAGAGTTCCAAGACTTTGACCAGATTGGGAGCTCTGGTTTTGTCAAGTCTGGGAGGAGGGCTAGGAAGAGGCCATGGATGACTCAAGGGTATGGGGTGGAGGTCTTTAGAATGTGGCAATCAAGGAGATGTGGAGAGTAGTGCAGGGGCAGAGGGCAGATTCTCCACTGTAGAAGAGAGGACTGGGACAGTTGGTTCTCGGAGCAGAGTAGTGCCAGAGAAGCTACGAGCTCACACCACAAGCCATGAGTACCCAAGCTACCAAGACTCACCCCATTTACCTGAAAACTTCACTTTGCCAAGGATGTGGTAGATATTTCCAGAGAAGGGACTTGGCTTGATGGAAGACTGAATTGCTGGTGGGGGAAAAGGATAGAATGTCAGCTACCTGGACGCAGAGGCCAAGCTTAGGCCAACATAGCTGGACAGGTCAGGGTCAGAAGGGCTCAAGGTTCAGAGCTGCCATCTCCATCTCCTCCCGCCCGGGGCCTCTGCCACTACCTCGGAGTGATCAAAGTGTGGCCACACATAGTCAGAACTGCGGACGCTGAGCTCATCAAACCCCTACCTGCTTTTGATCCTGACAGTATGGAGAAGAGAAGACACCATGGATACTGACTGAAATGGGACCACAGGGAAGGGGCAACCCTTTCATTGGAGTGAACCATGTCCTAGCCACGGCTCACCTTTACACTTGGTCACAAAGCGGGTTTTCTCCAGAGGTCGGTCAAACCACACACAGATCTGAACCATTAGTGGAAAGACGGATCCGGAATCAAATTTACCTTCATACCTAAAAGTATTTTTTAAAATGTAAGAACAAGTATTTTTTTTTATTCTTTGACAGATTCATGTATATATACAATAAGCTGTAGTCCCCTTTGCCCTATCTCATCCATTCAGTGTTTGGGGGTTCACTGTTATATATTCTACCTTGGGATGAACTGTCCATCTTTTTTTTTTTTTTTTGGTTTTTCGAGACAGGGTTTCTCTGTGTAGCTTTGGTGCCTGTCCTGGATCTCACTCTGTAGACCAGGCTGGCCTCGAACTCACAGAGATCCGCCTGGCTTTGCCTCCCAAGTGCTGGGATTAAAGGCGTGCGCCACCACCGCCCAGCCCATCATTTGTTTAATCCTCTCTAATACACTACTTTGTTTACAGTATATTTTTCTTTTTTTTCTACATGAGCTAGGGCCTTATCTATACTAGGTTAGTCTCAAATTTGCTATGTAACCAAGGATGACCTTAAATTTCTGATTCTCTGGGCGTCCATTCCTTAATTCAGGGACTAAAAGCATGGACATCACACCTAGTTTATATGGTGCTAGAGACTGATTGCTTTGTTTGTTTTTCGAGACAGGGTTTCTCTGTGTAGCCCTGACTGTCCTGGAATTCTAGCTCTGTAGACCAGATTGGCTTCTAACTCAGAGATCCTCCTGCCTCTGCCTCCTGAGTGCTGGGATTAAAGGCATGCACCACCACCACTGTTCAGCTAAAGCAGTTTCCAATGTGTATACCTCTGCTTTACTGTGAGACTGGAAAGCATGCTGGCTCCTTGGAGCAAGCCCTTCCTGAGAACACAGGTCTAACTACTCTAGACTAGCAGAAGCCAAGGGCCTGAGGACTCCCTCAGACCCACTGACACCAGGAGTCCTTCCAAACCCAGCAGGAGCCACTCCTACCCCACTCCCAGCTTTGGACTGAGAGTCAGTCACCTGCTTCAGCTTCCAAACCAGCTGGCTTACTTTCAACACTCCAAACCAGCCCATCTCACAGTGTTCTCTGGAAGGGACTAAGGAGATGGGATGCCACTGCTGTGTTTCTGTTTCTTTTCAGCTCAGCAGTCACACTGCTTGTCACAGACCCATTAAGAACAGGGCCAAACTCAGAGCATTAATTTAGGGTGTGTGTGTGTGTGTGTGTGTGTGTGTGTGTGTGTGTGTGTGTGTGCGCGTTTGCCACAGTGCACACATGGAGGTCAGAGGACAGCTTGCAGGGGTTGGTTTTCTTCTTCCACTGTGAGGGACTCAGGGATTGAACTCAGGCCACAGGGCTTGGTGGCAAGCTTCTTTAACCACTGAGCCATTTTGCTAGCCCTTTAAAAAGTTTGTTTGTTTTTTGAGACAGGGTTTCACTAAACAGCCCTGGCTGTCCTGCAGATTGCTATGTAGATCAGGCTGGTCTCTAACTTAGAGATCCACCTGTCTCTGCCTCTCAGTACTGAGATTACAGGCTCTCACCACTGTGCTCTGTCTCCTTGTAAAGTTTTTCGAGACAGGGTTTCATGTAGCCCATGAGAGTGAACTGGAACTTACTATGTAACCAAGAATAATCCTGAACTCCTAATCCTCCTGCCTCTACCTCCTGATTGCTGGGATAACAGTGTGCCACCATGCCTTACTTGGAATAGGTTTTTCTCTTTCATTGTTTGAAAAAAAAGATTTTTACTTTTAGTCTGTATGGATATGTATTTTGCCTGAATGTGTATTTGTACCATATGCACTCTGGAACTGGAGTTTACAGAGAGCTTTGAACTGCACCATATGGGTGCTGGGAATCGAAACAGGGTTCTCTTCAAGAGAAGCAAGTACTCTTAACTGTTGAGCCATCTCTCCAGCTCCCTAGACTTTTCTTATTTTTCCTTTTTTTGCTTTTTGTTTTTTGAGACAGGGTTTCTTTCTGTAGCCTTGGCTGTCCTAGAACTAGCTCTGTAGACCAGGCTGGCCTCAAACTCAGAGATCCACCTGCCTCTGCCTTCCAAGTGCTGGGATTAAAAGCATGCACAACCACCAACTTGCTTAGACTTCTCTTTAAAAGTAAAAATACCATTTATTTTGTGAATGTATGGGGGAGGTACAAACCATGTATAGAAATAAAGGGCAGAGGACAACTTGTGGGGTGGTTTCTCCCCTTCTACACGAGGGTCACTGGCTTGGTGGCAAGTATCTTTACCTGCTGACCCATCTCAACAGCCCAGCCTTTTCTTAAGTATGTAATTATGCTTCCCAAATGTCACATTAGCCCTTGCTAGGTCTTCTAGTCTACTGTATTTTTATATTCATTTCCTTATTTTATTATTTTTGAATTTTGGAGACAGTATTTCTACATAGTATAGGCTGGCTTACTCAAACTCCCCATCCACCTGCATCTGTTTCCTGCAGGCTCCAATTACAGGCATGTGCTATCACACTGTTTAGTGCTGCAATTTTGAGTTTATAGTCAGAAGTATTTCATTCTTGAAGTTTCTTTAAAGTTATATGTTGATGCATTTGCACAGTGAACGTGTCCCCTCTCTCTATGTAAAAGAGTTGTTTGAAGACTATGGGCTTTTCTGATATTTGAATCTATCTGGGAATTTGTAGGGACAAGGGGAGAAAAGCAGCATTTCTATCCAGACTAAGAAGAAATTATTCCACTAGGGAAGGTGGAAGTGGAGCTGGTAAGAACAGAGGGATATGGGAGGAAGATGGCTAAGATCTGCCATGATGTCCTTAAATCAAAGCAAGCTCATTCTGAGGCTGAGCCTGGCCCAGGTGGGAAGGAAGGAGGAACAGTAACTGTCATCCTGTGAAAAGGCGCCATGTCCCAGTCCCTTAGTGTGAAGACACAAGGGAAGGCATGAAGGTGGCTCCCAAGGCTTGGGGTTTGAACTTCGCCATCCTGCCTGCTGTTTCTTTTCTTTTCTTTTTTCTCTTTTCTTTTGGTTTTGTTTTTTGAGGCAGGGTTTCTCTGTGTAGTCCTGACTGTCCTGGAACTCACTCTATAGCCCAGGCTGGCCTCGAACTCAGAGATCCGCCTGCCTCTGCCTCCTGAGTGCTGGGATTAAAGGCGTGCGCCACTATCACCCAGCTTCTTTCTTTAATTTCCAATTTTTCTTTCTTTAATTTTCTTTTTGAAACAGGATCTCATGTAGTATAGGTTGGCCTCAAACTTGATATGGAGCTGAGGAAGACCTTGAAGACCTTCATAGATTATAGGCAAATACACCACATCTGGTCTTAGTGGTGCTGGGGCTAGAACACAGAGCTTCAGTATGCTAGGCAAAGCTCTACCAACTGAGCTGTGCCCCAGCCCCTACTACTTGCTTCTTTTTAGCTAAGACATAATTATTTTGTTTAAGCACAAGGACACACCCACTATTTAAGGAAGTATGATCAGAGCTTTCTTCTAAGAATTTAGCTGAAAACCTCTAATTTTTACACATCAACCTGAGGTTATATATATTTTGAGACAGGGTCTTTCTGGCTTAGAACTCGGAGTGATTCTCCTACCTCAGTCTCTGAAATGCTAGGATTACAGACTTGGGCAAGCAACCAAACCCAGACCCTAAACTGAGTTGTTTTTTTTTTTTTTTTTTCCCCAGAGCTGAGGACCGAACCCAGGGCCTTGTGCTTGCTAGGCAAGCGCTCTACCACTGAGCTAAATCCCCAACCCTAAACTGAGTTTTTTAAGTCATTTTGTTTTGTTTTTGAAGGCAGGAGGAGAGCAGGGAAAGGTAGTGGGGATGCGGGGCTGTCTTGACAATCAGTTTTTAAATTCATATAAATAATCAGTGGTAGAAGGGATTGTGTGGAAGATGACTAAGGTGCCTGGAAGAAGTTAGGTTAATTCTGGCCAAGTGTGAACAATGTCTTCTAGTAAACTTTTCTTCTAAACCTACAGAAAGGAAGTAATCATTGGATGTAGGGATAAATGCTTCCAGGACTCCAGAAAATAGGTTCTGGGGTGAGAGAAATTGCTCATTGTGTAAAGTGCTTGCCACATAAGTATAAGAACACGTTTAGATCACATGTGAACCAGATGTGTCGGCATGTGCCTGCAAGCCCAGTGCTGGGGAGAAGATAGGTAGATTCTAAGGGTTTGCTGGCCAGCTGATGTAGCCAAACATCAGCTCTAGATTCAGAGAGACACTGTCTCAAAACACAGAGAGGGACAGGGGAAGACACCTGAAATTGACTGCTGGTTTCCACATGCTCACACACAATCAAGTGCACATGCATGCACACATGCACAGAAAGAAAAAGAAAGAAAGAAAGAAAGAAAGAAAGAAAGAAAGAAAGAAAGA